>JAVYIG010004024.1:0-174516 GCA_035222895.1 Strongylocentrotus droebachiensis
AATAACTGCTGGTCTGTTTTTATTGTATGTCGTAATATTACGACAAGAGGTGTTGTGGTCGAGTGGATACGTCACCGGACTGTCGATCACAAGGTACGCGATGCGAGTCCCCGCCGCCGCAAGACATTGATCTACATTTGCCACACTCCACCCAGGTGAAGTATAGTGGTACCTGGTAGGATTAATTAATAATTAATTCCTTGAAATGCAAGAGCGCCGTATGGCAGCCGTGCTAAAGCCAGGGTAGTAATCGGGAGCGCCAGGAGGGTCAAATCTGACTGACAAGAACCCACTATTATTATTATTACATTAATGTGGATGGATTGGCATGAGTGAGCTTATATAATGGCGCCTAGCCGGAATACTCCACAGGGAGCGGAGCGTGTGCACTATCATGTGCGGATTAGCCATTGAATCCAATGACCGGGGTAATACTGAATACAATATAAAACACTTTAAAACGTAGTATTAAGTCGCTATACAAATGTGACTATCATAAAAATGAAAAGTTTCCATGGATCATAGAACCTAAGAGGCCAATACAACGGAATTCTTAATAAATAAGAATAGGATCAAATATTGTGTATACGTTTCAATGTCGGATCGAGAAAGTTCAACTAAATGGCATTTCACAGTGATTGTGTGTGTATTTATTTGTCAAATGGTCGTTGCCAATAATTCGAGAACAATGGAAATCGCTCATCCTCATTTATTTCGAATCCGCCTTGGAACTATGAACATAACGGACAAAGAAAGAGGACAAAATATACAGTTCCTCATTCTATCCTTAATAATTGCTGTTGTAGACAAAGGAACATCCCTTTACTGCTATTATGTAAAAATGTGTAGAACAGGTGTCACATGCATATTCACCTGTTCTACACATTTTTACATAATAGCAGTGAAGGGAGTTCCTTTGTCTACCACATCAATTGTTGAGGAAAGCATGAGGAATGTATATTTTGTCCTCCTTCTTTGTTCCTCATGTTCATAGTGTGGACTCCTCGACCCATTTCAATTTGCTGTGGTTCAAGAGAGCATCAATTTTCTTCTCCAGACGGTCGAAGCGCTCCTTCATCTGTTTCTGCTCGACGCAGATTTGGGTTATGTCGCCTCCGATTTGGACAATCTGCGGTCCCTCTTCTTCGACCCTCTCGCTAACTGTCTCCACTTTGGTATCAATGAGCTTCAGACGGTCCTTGAGGTTGGTGAACAGTTGTTCAGTCGTGACTTCCTCGTGCAAGAATCCACCCTGGTAATATTCAACAAGAAAAAAGATAAGTGAGTGAGGCGAGCTGGCTCAGTGGTAGAGCAGTGGTCTCGTTACCCTTTGGTTAGGCATTAATCCTCATTACCAAGTCCCTCGGAGAGGAATTAAAGCCATCGATTCCCTGTGGTTGTTTACTTACAAGTGTACAAATACTTAGCAGTCAGATTAAACAAACAAACAAACAAACCAATAAAGGAAGTGCATATATGTTTTGTTCCTGCTTCAAAAGTCATGAAACAGTATTTCAGACCTAGATACGCAAACAATATCCTAGGAATAAATTAGTTATATATAACATAAAAGAACATTATCCTTATATTATCATTACTGTCGATATATAGGCCTCATTTTTAATTTTTAATCTCCTTGTAGTGCATTTCGATAGCAATCATTAATACAGATAGCATAACTTCAGCAGATAATTTCAAATATACCAAATTTTATTAGACACTAGTCGCTTGAAATCTTTAATGTTATTAGCATTGTAAAACAGATCCAAGCGCTATCAACCAATTTTATAGCGAACCACTTTAAAATGATGTTATAATTCACTTTGGAACAACCCCACTATTGCATTAGTTTATGAGGAGGGTATTAACCTTCTTCTTCTTTAAATCGTATGAGGAGGTTGCACAATACAACATCGCATATTCTTACCTGTGCCGTAGTCTTGTTGCAAACCTGAATGGCCTTTCGAAGGAGGTTTTGGTCTCCAGTCAGCGTACGGTACCACTTCTGCAGTCCGCTGCAGCACGACCGATTAAGATTGAAGCGTTTAAACCTGATGACAGCCGAACGCCAAATGAAGATTGGGAGGGCGCGTTGCACCTCCATCACCAGTTCCACCTGTCATTTAGTATATTTAGTGGTTATGGCACGATGGCACTGTCTTTACCGTAATTGTAAGAAAGAATTTCAGTACATTGTTTTATTACCTAAAGAAATCATGTTGGGATTGCGAAATGTGGGATTTTTGTGGCTTTTGAAATTGCCATACGTTAATATTGTCTTTGCAATGGTGTTTCAGATAGTTAAGATTGCAAGGTTGGTAAAGAGGATCTCAAAGTGACAATGCGATGAAAAATATCTAGCATTTCAAAGTAGTCTAAGGGTAACATCCCAAAAATTGCCAGAGGTTACCTTTTCCCCACTGTCGATATGCAAGGGTACCGACACATTGCAAGTAAGATGTTAGAGTAAAGGTAAATCTGAAGGAACACCTGAGAAGTCTTTGGTACATATGATCTCCAGAAAGTGCATGCGATTATACGTGTTCAATGATAGGAATTCTTTCCGTAAAAATCTCTTATACAACAACACAACAATCAACAACCAAATATAACAAGGGGCTCTGCATCGTCCCCTCTTGGAAAGCGTCTTTGTACTTCATTGAGGGAGTACTTACTCAAGGGACGAGATGAAGTGCCTATAATGTTAGAAGATACTGTACAGTAAAAGACACAATGGCCGATGACAAGAAAATAATACCTAACTCACCTGCATTGCAAGACGATGAAGCTTCGCTTTTCTTCGAATTGCATGGATGTCGTCAACAGCTAGACCAACCTAGTCAATAGAAGGAAAAATTATTAGCTGACATCGGTTGCATAGCGGGTGGAATTCGATGGAATCTATCTACCAGGTAACTTTAAGCCCAATGAAAGATGACTTTTTCAGATTTTCATATTGGTCTCTTGTATCCTTAGATCAGGGAGTTTGATTCCAACTCCTTGCTTATGTGTTCTTCTGCATATATATGTCTGTTGAAATGGTAGTTTCTACTGTTGCAGCTATATAACAAACAAAAAAACATGACATTCCTGTTACTAATCCAGCACCTGAATGATTGAGAACATTCGTAGACATAATACTCCTACATCATACCATTACTTCAGCGTCTACCGGACTCTTATTTCTACTATTACTGTTGCTTTAAGGCTTATGCCGAAAGGGTGGGTAGCGTCGCGTCGCGTCGCGTTGACTTGAACGCGACCATTCGTCCAAAGCCCCCCCCCCCCCCCCGAGTTTTGCCATGCTAGCCCAACCCTTTCCTCTCTATTTCTGATTCCGTGCCTTTTCTTAAGTTTTGTCTTGTATCCTTCACATTCTTGTTCTTTCGGACCCTCAATATTTGTTTTGATTTTCTGATTATTTCGAGACGTACCAGGAGGTTCATGATGAGGATAGACATGATGATGAGGAACAGAGCGAAGATGGCATACGTGATGCCTTCGTAGAAGACAGATGTGAGGAAGAAGTCTTCTTCACCATCAGCCAAACTGTTCTCCGTACCAAGGTAGTTCTGACTGTGGAAGATGGTCCCAAAGTCCAGCTCTCCGATCATCATCACAAATGTCTTGGCGAAAGAGTAATGTACGCTGTGGAAGGGTTGCTAGGTTAGGAAGGAAAAAATAAACGATTGAAGTGTTCATTTCTTGACAGGTCCACCGTATGTGTTTGTAATTTAGTACTGATCATGCTGATGTTCATTTCAAATGGATGGCAATTGTTAATCACCTCTACTTTTACACCATGAGTAGGAATCAAGTGATTCAGCAGTAAACCCATTGTGTAGACCTATTTGGGACTCTTTCTACAGGTAGTGCTAGCGTGACCAAATATAAACATCATGATATGACTTTTGTTTGCAATGGCTCCCCGGTCCAATACAAAAAGACCGCAAAAAGGATTGTTCATGCTTTATGCCATCAATGCCTAACTTGTGAAAACAATGCAATTTAGAGAAAATTTAAGAAACTTATTTCATCGTCAAAAAATAAAATAAAAAAATCGAGCAATATTTCCATGACTTTTTCTCTTTCGTTTATTTATTCGAAACAAGCATAGGGTCTTCTTAAGGAGTCTCTTGAATTAATTTTATTTACATATAAGGCCCAACATAAATGTATGACGTACGATATTAACAACTTGATATTACCTGGTTCATGAGGAGTGTGTAAAAAGCCATCGCAAAGGCGACGACAAAGAGGATAAGAATGAGGACGAACTTCATGAATGTCCGAAGAATATCTGAAATGTTACGAAATTAATATTTATTTTGGAGACGTAAACGAGACTCCGCTTTTTTCACGTTGATGATATATATTAAAGCTCCATAAGCAACATAAGCTTAGATTATTGCATATTGCTCTAGAATTTTTACCCTTAATTGGTGCTCATGTGTTTTTATTTATGCGATATAACACCTATATCGACATTATTGTGATTCGTTAAAGAGAGGATGTTGCTTGAAGTGTGATCGTTATTGAAAAATAATAGTATCACAGTTCGATCATCTAGAACAAATTAAGAAAAAAATATAACAAAAAAATTGGTTAAGCTCTTCCTAAGGGGTAACGATTTACTACACCTGGATGGAGAGTAGCATATGTAAATTAATGTCATGACAAAAGAAATTAGTCCCAAACGCAAACTATGTGTTCCACAGTCCGGAGGCGTATACACTAAATCACGACACATCAAATGTTAAGAGAGGTGGAAGTAATAAACAAATCAAGAATTATTTAGATCCTAAATCAGTTGTTCACACGCATAATTTATACATTATACTAAAAGGGGACATTATTGGTGTAGTCCCTACATACTCCCCCCCCCCCCCCTGAAAGATGACGATCTAACCTATGAACATGATGACGTAAATTCCCAGCCCCGGGAAGCGACGGATGAAGAGAATAAGATTGATCCATGCCAGGAACACAGCCACTGCACCGCACTGCCATTGCCAATCCTATCATGGACAATTAAGAAGTGAAGAAAATCATCAGAAAATTTGGTATTTAAATCACGTATGCCCTGAGAACTCTTCTAATTGCTGCATTGATATCAGTATAGATATAAACCAATTGTTCATTTTTAATTGATTTTGCCTCGCTCGTTCTTGGTTGACGCAGCTCTTCTCCAAGAAATGTGCGGGGTACTATTTTCTTTCCCGTCAATTGTTGCAAGGTTGTGTATCCATGTTACCCCCCCCCCCCCCCCCCCCACTCTGCTACATCTGTGTACCACTTCAAGAGTCCTTGGAAGGTCCATTTATTTCGTTAGAAAGCATGGATTGTGTTTATATTATTTAATGTTTATATACTTCATTTTAAAACAAAGTGTTACAGGCTTTGTAACTCATGGAAAATGCACTATACCAAATACTACATGTATGTGGTTTGGATTGCACGGACCGGACTTGAAAGAATATCTCAAAGCTGCAAACACATTACACGTACGTAGTGCCATAATACATTAACTTTGAATATCGATACCTACACTAAAACAGATGTGCCTAGTAAAGATGTCATGTGAGCTCGGAATTTAAAAAATCAAAACAAAATTGGTGTGTAGGTTCGGACCTGGACCTCAACATTCTAATTCTTGACCATGGTCTTACCAGTCGTATGGTAGTCCCCATGCGGTACTGGACGCCGCTAAGTGGCACGACAAAGAGAATGGCCAGGATGTACCCCAACCACTCGATTAGGTTCCCGCAGCTGAGGTAAGATCTCCTCTCAAGAAGCAATTGCAATACCTACAAATTGAAGAAGAAAAAAAACTTATAATTATATTTAAATCTTACGTAATGTTCTTGGACGGAGGCACCAAGAGTATCGAAAGAGATATATGCAATTCAAGTTTCATCTTTAATATATCTCTTTTTATTATATTATCAAACTTGACGTTGGTATCATTAAAAAAGCCTATTTATTCCCTTTTACAACGATGCCCCAGTTGTAATGATAATGTAATCATATAATGCGCAGTACACCTGAATATGTGACCAAGTCAAAAGTGAATTGTTGCAAAATGCATTGTAATTGTCAATATTGAATTCTTCATTTGTTTAGAGGATGGATTGTCTTTTATGTGCGCCATTTAATAATATGACTATCCCCGTTTTCAACACACACCAAATTCCATAATCTTTCCCTTTTTTCTTCTTCAAAATGATACGTCTGCCTCTGGCGATCACATGATTAAGCCAAATTCGACATGAAAATTCGACCTAAAACAAAGGCGAATATTGAGATAATGGACTGTACCTCCCGAAGCAGGTTGATCAAGGATAAAACCAGTATAATGCTACCACCGATATGACCAAAGAAGAAGATCGTAGTTTCATGGAACCCTGTAGTCCATCTTTGTTCGCCGTTGGCGAACCAAGATACGCCCGCACTCTGGTTGGCGTGTCGCACATAGTAACTGGGCGGGATTACGATGACGTAACCAGTCAGCATAGCAACATAGAAGATGTAAAGACCGAAGGAGGGCCAGAAGAAGTACTGTCCGACTCGGCACCACTTGTGATTGAGTAGGCTGGAGACAAGGGGATGGCCCAAGAGATCTACACGCTCTGAGGTCACCTGAAATCCAAAGAGTTCGCTCTATTTGTCATTGATACTTAATAGATAGAAATGTCATAGTTCATCAATGTTATAAGTTTTATTAAATATTGAACTTAAGATCGGGCACCAAATACAGATAATCCATCTCAGATTAGGTGCTTGAATACAGTGTACTTGTAGATATGGTTACTTCTAAAGTTATTTTCACTTTAATAATAAATAATAATTTTGAAATAATAACAAAAGGACACTTCTTCATCAAAGATTCACAAGACAAAATGAAATTGTCTTTTTTTTCTTTCTTCTTCAAACTCCTACCATTCCAATTGCTTAAACGCCAATGTGATTTGGGATTAACGTTCAACTTTTGCACACAAGCTCAAGGGTGATTACTTTATATCCTGAGATCGAGAGAGTCGATCAACGATGTTGATGAACACTTGGTAAAGGAGAATAACAAATCATTCAGAATTATGATAACTTTTCACAAAGTATCGAAAATAATATCGCTAGTGATATTCGTTTGTCTCGCTAAGTATGGTCAACAAGGGAACTAAATATCACGACGTTTATCACTAGCGATATTATTTTCGATACTACATCCGCAATGAGTAATATATTTAGCATTATTTCACAAAGTGTTTGATGATTTGAGAGGAGGGACCAACGAAACTGTACCCACATAATTAATGGAGGACAGAAAATAGCCTTGATCATTACTTCAGAACACTTTTAGTTTGCTGTCGAGAATCCTCTGGGTAAATGCTATTCGATCTGCATTCGATCTGTGGGTTGTACTGGCTCATTTGGGTCATGTTTCATACAAATTGTTATCAATAACCAATGCTAAATTTCTATTACAAAGTGTGTGCATTGGGTTTTACAGACGTGTATCAATCAGATATGATTATTAACGTCTGGGGACCGACCTTTAAACGTCACCATCCGAAAGACGTGACTCAGTTTCGAACCTGCGTCCTCGGCTGAATCAGTTTGTCACTTCCATTGTTAGCTGGATTACACTTGACGAATTTACCCTCAGCTAATTGAATGCCACGATTTCGATAGCTTATCAAAATTATTGTAAGTTATTGGTGACAAGTTTTTATGAAACAGGGCCCTGTGTCTTTTTAGTGATTTGTTATTGGTTAAGCTGTAATTGATGTGGCTCAAACGTGCGAAGCAATGTCTGCATTGATTTGTAACTCCACGAAAATGACGCTATATCAAATATCAATTTATGCATTTGAGTTTAAGAAGATAATTATGACATTTACCATAATATTAAGAGGATGGTTAGTAGCAATGTCCTTCAAACTGGTCGTATACGGCCTCGCGCTCTTCATCAAATGCCCATGATCATCGTACTGGTCTCCCGTAGGCGGGGCCGGAGTTTTAAGGATCTTCTTGGATTTGGGTCGACTCATTTTGTCGGCCTTGTCTTTGACTTTGATATGTATCTCGTATCCGTTAGGTTTGGTGGTGAATTTAGTCTCTTTGGTCTTATCCTCGTCATCATCGTCGTCATCTTCAT
This sequence comes from Strongylocentrotus droebachiensis, assembly GCA_035222895.1. Classification (NCBI taxonomy): domain Eukaryota; kingdom Metazoa; phylum Echinodermata; class Echinoidea; order Camarodonta; family Strongylocentrotidae; genus Strongylocentrotus; species Strongylocentrotus droebachiensis. Next base: position 8,156 of record JAVYIG010004024.1, read on the forward strand.
CCATGAAGGAAGGACAATGATAATCATAATGTCTCTAAATTTAATTCCCAACAAAAAAAGTCAAACCTAGTTGGAAATAAAGTCTGATCACATCTCAAAAGAAAGAAAAAAAGGGAACTTGGCAGGCAGGAGGTCTTTAAGAGTAGAAAAAGGCTTTAAATGAGATTTCATCTTTTGCACCAGTGCACCTTGAGCATTTCATTTCAAGTGGATTTGGCGCCTCATAAACATTGTATTATTCATATTATTCATATTATCTTTACCATTACTACAGTATTATAATTATCATTACTCTGGTGCTACTGCTATAACTTCTACTACCACCACCACTAAGACCACCACCACTGCTACTTCTACTGCATGTATTACTATGACTACCAACACTACTACTACTTCTACCACCAACACCACCACCACCACTAATACTACTACGACATCTACTACTCCTACTTCTACGACTACTAATTTGAATACTTATAATACTACAACTAGAAGTTCAACTACCGCTACAACTACTACTACCACCACTACTACTGCAACTATTACTACTTCTACTATCACCTCCGCTCCTACTACTACTACTACTACTACTACTACTACTACTACTACTACTACTACTAATACTACTACTACTACTACTACCACCACCTACCATCGGAATCCTGCGGCCTATCCCAATGGGAGAAGGAATCCGCGAGGAACTCGTAGTCAAACTCAACCCAAAAGTTACTGTCCTTGGGCCCTGCGTCTGGGGATACTTTGACACACTTATCCATGACTCGCTCAGCAACATCTGAAGAAGGAAGGAGATGTTTTTATCATTTTCATAAAGTGGCAAGAGAGCGTATCAGGACAACCACCCCCGAGGACAATCATCCCGGACAATTACCCCCAAGGACAATACCCCAAAGATATTTCCCCCAACCCCAAGAGGAAGGGGATAATTTTCCATGTGGGTTGTCGGGGGGGGGGGGGGGGAGGTCGTCCTAGCACCGCAAGAAAAGTAATATTAAGCTTTGAAGTGCTGAGAAATTACCAAAGTCGAAACAATGAAATGTGATAAAAATAGATGATCTTTGCTTGCAGTGTGTTCATTAATTGTTCATTTACCTGGCATGTTTTTGATGAGTTTTCTCATGGGTGTGGTCCTCTCATATGTATCATTATCCAGACTGGATACAGACATCACTTCTCGCCATTTATCATGACTTAAAATCAAATTGGCAATGTTCCTAAAGATGAGAAGTAGGTAAAACGAGAGTGATTAAGAGGAAGAAAGAAATATTAACAGTACGAATCATGGATGGATCGATAAAGAAGTTGAAACAAGTCGAAACAAAAGTTAAGAGTGTATAGACTGTGTGGATCTGATACCTTGTTTAGATCTACGTGACTCGGCGTCACACCAGACGACTGGCTGAGGTAAACGAGGGATGACATTCCTTCTCACACACTAGGTAACGAGCGCGGGTGCCGTTTAAATTACAGTCGCGGGGTGGGGGGTTTCTCTATTGCTCCTCACCTGTGGAATTCCCTCCCATCATCTATTCGCGAAATTGACAACCTTGACCACTTCAAAGCTTCACTCAAAACTCACATCTTCCTTCAGATATTTTAATGCTAACTTTATTGGAGGAGCTCGCGCCTTTGAATGTTTTTTGAAACATATTTTTGGCGCCATAAAAATGCTGTGAATCATCATCATCATCATCAAACTTAAAAAAAAAATTTTTTTTTAAAGAATTGCGGTAATGGGTGACCCAAAAAAGCTGAACTTACTCCCCCTCCCCCCCCCCCCCCCCCCCCAACGAAACGAAATATCGATCGACCAAATTTCAAATTTTGGGACACAAAATAAATAGAAAAATGTGCTCTTTCGAACGGTCAGACAATACAGCCTTTTAGTACGTAACGTATAGTGAGCCGTATCGCTCTTGGAAGTGTAAAATGGCCGCCGTGCGTGCGAGCCCACTTCAAGCGTTATCACGGGCGGGAATGGGCGATGATCCGTCCAGGAGGTAGAGGTCAGTGGTTTGTGCTGGCAATGTTCCAGCGAGCGAAAATGAGAAAACCGGAGCAATATGCGTTTTCATGGTAAGACGTCCACAGTGAAGAAGCGCGCGCTATCGCTACAGCTGTGCATAGCGGGTTGAGCAAGGGCGCGCGCTTTAGAGCGAAAAGACTTCCGGATTGCGTCTTATTTGTTCGTACCATAGCAAGCCCAGCGGTTTCTACCCCGCGAGCGTTTATATAATTGCTACGTTTACATTATGTTCCCCGCAGCCACGGCAACCAGGTTTCAGGCCACCGTGGACAAACGGGATGGGAGTGAGACAAAGCGGGGGAACGGAATGGGCTAATGTGACAGGTCGTTATTGCCGTAGATGCCGGGCCAGATTTTTAAACCGTCAACAAAAATTAGCCAAGGCAGTCACGGTGCGGATAAGAAACCTAGTAGGACGTAGTAAAACGGGATGAACGCAACAAAACGTGAAAGTACGTAATAGGCCGTAATAAAACTTGGAGGGGTCCGTCCTGAGACGGTTTACGAGCTCGGCGCGCTAAGGCGCGTTGCGTTCTACTACGGTCTGACACGACGGGCTGGTCTCAGGATACAATGATTGCTACTTGCTTGTGAGGCCTTTGTTTATACCGTGGGCACAAATGATCTTCAAAGCTGCCCGGCGTCCACGTTTCATCCGTTTAAAGCCTTTAATAGCAGAACGTGAAAAACGTGTTGGACCTTCAGACGTGGGAAACGTGAGGGACCCCGTCAGAACGTGAATGGCCGGTAGGGAACTTACTGGCATCCGTGGTAGACCGCAGGCCGCACGTTGTGGGCATTGGAACCTTCGGGACAGCATCATCGTTTTTTCCTACGGCCCGTCACGGAAACCGTGATAGACCGTGAGAAAACTTGGCAAGACCTAACAAAACATGAATACAGAGAAAATAATTGCGAACATCCCACGGCGCACTACGTTTCGGGCAAACGGGGCTAACATAGATCACATAACCAACGAGGTAGTGAAAACAGAATTGAAAACGCCATCGGGCCGTATGAAGACCTCCTGATCTCAGTAAAAAGACGTAAACTGAAGTGGTACGGGCACGTCACACGATCATCTGGACTGGCCAAGACTATCCTACAGGTAACAGTACAGGGAGGAAGACGAAGAGGCAGACAAAAGAAACGATGGGAAGACAACATCAAAGAATGGCCTTGACTGAAACATCATACGGAGGAAAGCTGAGAACCGCGAGGAATGGAGGAAGCTGGTTGCTAAATCTATAGTGGTGCCCCAACGGTCAGCCAGACTACGGGACAGATGAGATGAAAGATTACCTAATTGTGTGTAATTCATGATTTGTTGTTGTTACCAAAGCACTTTTCTTTCATTGATGATTGTATTGCCTGACTGATAAAAATGCATGTATATGTATATGCTTGTACGTAAGAAGCCAGGGCATCGACGTCTTTCCCCGTGTCTGCACACACAAAGTTCATCGTATAGCTATCCCGAAACGGTATAGTTATACCGTTTCGGGATAGCCGTACGATGAAATTATGTGTGTGTACGCTTACTAACGTACGTCGTATTAAGAAACATCGTATAACGAAACGCGAGTCTGGGCATCGTTTCGAACTAGAACTCGATAAAGAATCACGGAATATTTTGTGTGTGGACGTGTGGTCGAACTTGGCGGGGCTTAACGTGACCGCACGCGAAAGGAGACGTGACCTCTTATTTCCGCTTCCGTTTCATGACCGCAGTAGCAAACTGCGCACATAAACGACGTTTCAATGTATAGTTTCGGATACTTGTTCTGGTGTGTGAGGACGCCCGGTTCGCTATACGATGATTCTCTATCCGACGTTTCTTGTGTGTGGACGCCCTGTTCGCTCTACGATGATTCTTTATACGACGTTTCTTTATAGAGTTTCGGGATAATTCTTTTTGTGTGTTAGCACGCTGTTACAGTCATCTCTGAGGGACCTGGTAATGAGAATTAATGCCTTAACAATGGGCACGAGCGCATTGACTTTGTCTCGAAACCATGACCTCTTGGTTACAAGGCCGCTGCTCTACCACTGAGTTATCGCGCCTCCTCTTTTGAATGAAATATTCTTTTTTACTGTCTTGGTTGTAATGTAAACTATCCTCGTACCATTTATCTGTATCTCTTCCATTCCAACGCCGTTTAAGAAATAAAACAAACCTTCCAAACCTTTCAAAACCTTTAAAGTTTCAACACCATCACCTGCATTTATGTAGATGATTTTAAAGAGGGCGAGGGATAGTTAAAAAGGGAGGGAGTTTCTGAAGAGGTAAGAGAGAAAGTCTAAAAGGTATATATATGTTGGTGGACATAGAGAGAGAGAGAGAGAGAGAGAGTGTGAGAGAGAGAGAGAGAGAGAGAGAGAGGGGAAGGATGAAGGGCAATCGGGTCAGCTGATTTGTGTAGCTTTGTGTTCTTACTCGTGCCCGTTGTCGATGGCATAGTCGAGGCTGTTGAGTCCCTGCTTGTCACGGAGTACGATGTCGGCTTTCGCCTCGCAGACGAGAAGTTTCACCATATCGATGTGACCATTCTTGCAGGCTAGATGCAAAGGTGTTACCTGGAAAATGAAGCAGAAAATGATATACCTGCCTGTGAGCAATGAATTCGTAATTACCGGCTCTAATTACTGTAGTGATACTGCAATGTTGAGGTAACATGATGAGATACCCATTGTTCAAATTGTTTATACAAAGACATGTCATGTCACAGAAATAAACGTTGACTTCAAGTTGATATTTGATTATAAATGAATCACAAAGACCTGCTTTGTTTTTGTTGTATCTCCTTCTCCCCTTGCAGCAGGAATTGATCCAGGCTCGGATCAAAGTGTCTGGCATTCGTCTTGGTGTTCAGAGGCTCAATACGGATTTGAATCGTTTCAGAATCGTCTTTCCCCATCCATAACTACAGATGATATAGCAAGTAACCACATGTAACTCAGAGCTGTTACGAACGCCCAACATGATTTTCTATAAGTTTATGATCATTGCAAGATTTCTATTTGAATTACCTACCTTGCACAAGTCTGTTTCATCAACTCGTGCCTTAGCTTTGAGTAGTTGCTTGACTGTCCTTATCCAGCCATTGGCTGCTGCAAGGTGCAAAGGAGTACGCACCTGTGCTTCATCAAAGTTGCTTTAAGAAGAATTAAAATAACCATTGATCAAAACAATGATACAATTCTACATTGAAACACTGAATTGTTTTCATTTCGCCGTGCAACAAAATAATAGGGGGATGAGATATTTTCCTCTATGTGATTCTCAGATAATTCCAAAATAATTATATAGTGAAAATATAAGTTCGATGCAGCAAAGCCTGACAGGATTTCTTTTTATGATGATGTTCGGTGTAATATTTTAACTAATTATATCATAGAACAGAACTCGGTGAATGCGCGAAAAATCTTTGTTGCGCGCAGTTACCGTTCATTTTAATCCACGTTTAAACAAAACGCGTTTTTTTTTTCGCGGTGACAAACCGCGTATTTTCTGAACGAGACTATAGATTTCTGAGTTCTTACGTATCATTTACGTCAGCCAACGCCTTGATGAGTTCCTGAACGGTCAGGTCATGTCCAGCCTCAGAGGCATAGTGGAGCGGTGCGTTACCCATGTCGTCGCATGTATTAACGACGTCGCTTCGCTTCCATCGAATCAATGCCGCTACCGTTCTGCACAATGAAACATCATGAATATAAATGTTATATACCATCGAATTTTCTGAAAAACACAGAAAATCTGGACTTTGTTTAAAAAAAGAAAAAACCTCATCTGTGAAAACTGTCACATAGGCTGTGGCTATTTTTCTTGTGGGCAGGATGGTAGATCATATAACAGCTCATGTTAAAATGCCGAAAATATATATGATAAATACCATCTCGATGGAAAAACACCATCTAACAAAGGCCTTGTAGCAAATTATGTATATTTTCATTGATCAAATGTGTTCAAATATTCATTACTAAGAAATATTATGACATTCATATTCTTTCGATTTCAAGAAGTGTAATGATTTACTCTGTGTGTCCTTTCTTGGCGGCATCGAGAACGAATTCGGCGATTTCGTCATCCCTGAGGCCATGGAGCTTAGTACCGTGATGCAGAAGAAGCTAAGAGTAAAGAAGAGACGACGTTATTATCATTATCCTTCTAATCATCCTTGTTAAAACAGTGATCGTTATCCTCATCCTCATCCCAATCCGTGTCACCATCAACATGAATAACATCATCATAACCACCATAACGATCAAACCTTATCAATGAATCAACTCAACGACAATTTCGTACCCTATGCATATGCCATAGAAATAATTTATGTTTGGGCTTATGTCATATTTATGTTCACACGTAAAGGTGATGGCGTGGTTAAGGCTATTGAAACTGCCTCAGGTTTTAATTATCTTCAGTCTATGCATCCGTGCTATCATCGACGTCGTCGTAGTCGTCATTATCAAGAACATCACCATTATTGCCGTTACCACCACCGACGTTATCACAACCAACATCAGCAAAATAAAAAAGAATTATCTCAAAAATCAACACCGTAACCTTTCACCTTCTTGTTCTATTTACATGTATTTTTTCTTCTTTCACCTTTTTCATATTCTTCCTCTTCTTCGTCTCTTCTTCGTCATGTCCATTATCATCACTCGTGTGAACGTATCCCTTTTTATTTGCTTACTTGTAGTGTATTTGCTTTGTTCTCCGTAGCCGCCCACTTGAGAAGCTCCGAGGCTGTTTCCTGATTATCACTCGTAGTCAAGCTCGTATTCAAGTTACGATGACGGTCGAGGAGACCGATGATGGTTTCGAAGCTACCGGAGTTGGTCGCGACCTGGAGCGGCGTGAGCTCTTCATTGTTCTTGGCACGAATGTCAGCACCGCTGTAGGAGTTAAATTTGTCGTTTTAAATCATAATGGAAAGATATGAAAACTAATAAGAATTGCATATGGCAGGGCTTAAACAAAATATCCTGATCATTATAAATGGTTAAAGAAAAACATGCGAAATACTTTCTATTGAGAAATTTATTGGAAGGAAAACAATAAGACATGGAGTGGAATGACACTACAAGAGTGAACTAGAATGGCAGAAGGCAGAGATGTGTAGAAAAGTGTTACAATCAACCTTCCCAGCTGGGAGACGTTACGTTGATAGACTAATTTCTTTTTCTTTCCTTTTTCTCAATTCTTTACCCTTAATATGCCCTGAACGTCGATGTCTTATGGTATGTTTTATCCTCCCCATGCACTCATCTTCTTAAATATTTTCATTCTCTCCCTCGACTCTTCATTAGTTTTAGTTTCCCCTTTTATAGAATTGTATTTTGTCCCTTTATCCTCCTCCTTTTTGTGTACCTTAGTCTTTATCTTTTCTGTTTATTCTTGTCAACTTCTTTAATCCTATTGTGATCGTAGTTTTCTATCTGATAATTTTCCTTTTCCCTTGTATCTAAGCATGTAATCGTGTTTCGGCACCACTCATTCAAACCACATAGTGGGTGTTTGAGCTACATAAATCGCTTTTAAATGTGAAGACCATTTCTCACTTTTCGACCAAAAACTCCGCCACTATTTGATGGTTCTCCTTGCAAGCGTGGTGGAGCGGGGTTTCGTTATCCCAATTTGTGACGTTGATTTTGGCGCCCTTTTCCAACAGCATCTTCACCATTTCCAGATGGCCAGCAGAGCAAGCTTCGTGCAGGGGTGTGGCGTCATTCTCTCCTCCCCCGTAGTTAACCACACATTCGTCATCATCGTCGCTTTCGTCGTCCTTTAACACTGTGAAATACATTATTTTTTCCAAAAGGAAAACCCATATGTTATGATGTGTAATTTTCAGCGAAATAATTATAGCAATGTAGTGAGATTTATATTGGCACAGCATACAAATAGCTTCATCAAGAAAAGATGTATTTCCTCTTTATATTACTTTATGTAAAATGTTTAAATGATCATGTTTCATTGAGAAATATGTAGATTACAGGAAAATTATAACTAACAATATTTAAGTTAAAATAAATACTAATGAATGCGCCTACTTGCTCCATCAGCTTATACGAAAAAGGAGGGTCAAGTGTAGGCATTCTCAACCCGCCCCCTCCGAGAGAAATCTGTGTTTAACATAAAAATAATAAATAAATAATGTTTTTCAAAAAGGGACTACAAATAACAAATGTAATACTGATAATGTACTGGGGGTTTCCATTGTTTTTATTACTTATTTGTTTTTGTTGCTGTTGTTGACAGTAGTGGTTTTTTGTGCTTGTGTATGAGTCTGTTTCTATTTGATTGCCTGGTAGTCACTAGCCAGGGCAATTATCAGAATCATTATTATAAATTACAACGAATTCTAACTGCAGTATTCAAAAGCCAATCAGAGGTGCTCTCATATTACAAATCATTCGTTAAACAGATACAATTTACATATTGAACGTTTGTTCCAAGGATATGATGGGTTTAAATCTAATTTTTAACACGTTTACTGAAGGTTAGCCAAATATCTAGCAATATTTAGCTAATTACCCACCCCTCCCCCCCCCCCCCAACAAAAACAAAACCTAATTTTTCAAACAAGAGATGAGGATTAAAGTGTTGAATGATTATGTTGAGTTGAAATATCTACACAATATTTGGTAGAGCAAAACTCCTTTACCTTTTCTAAATTATGAAATTATGAAGTCGATAAAACTTACCACAATATTGCACGATTTAAAATATCAAAATACAAAAGCTTTCACCATCCCCCTTAGCTTGATCACTTGCTAGCCCCCCCCCCCCCCCCCCCCCCCCCCACACACACGCACGCACACTAAATACCATATACTGCACTGGCTTGCGCACTCTAATAAAATAGTGTGTACATGTGTCACTGTCTATTGTATTATTTTATTATATCAGTCTATAATATAAATCAGTTCTTACCGTGTTCAAGGGAAAGTTGGACCAATTCTTTGTGCCCTCCTCTCACGGCTAGATGGATTGGTGCAACGCCGTCTCTGTTTTTCTCGATAAGAATCTAGAGAAAGATAGTAGATGCGTTGAACATGTATGTCACAATGAAATATTGTATGGAAACTTTTGTGTCCATGATCAGTGGATTTACAAGCTTCGACTTATGCATAGCTGTGACCGGCCAGCTAAAGCACATACCGTGATGACATTAGCATGATTAGTGTAGCTATGGTCTTACTCTTACCATAGGCGGGGCACATGTGAATAGAAGGGAAACTTTCTGGTCTCTCTCTCGATCTCTCTCTCTTTGTCCATTTCTTTCTTTCCCTTTTCCCTTTAACGTTTTCATTGTTTTCACATTTCGATTGGGAGAGATGCATCTGTATTTTGATAGTACTTTTTATACAACACCTACGTGGATCCTTGTCATTTGATTGGACGATTGTTGGTCACATGATATTCAATAGATGGTATATTGCACGGTCGTGCATTTTTGGTTATATGCGCCGTGCATTTTTGGTTATATGCAGACTGCATACCTCTCTGCTGCATGTGCGCGTATCCCTGCGTGTATCTGACGCGAAGGCAATCTGCATGTAATCGAGAAGGCTTGACTCGAACTTTAATTTATCTTTATAAGGAGTAAAGCATAATTTGTTGATTAACGTTCTATTAAGTCTTCTTCGATGTTGTATAAAACAAATAATGAATGTTTTTCATTCGTTTAATAGTGCAAATATGTTCATTCGTTGAAAGATTAACGTTAATTCTATTCAACTCGGCTGACGCCTCGTTGAATAGAATGTTAATCTTTCAACTCATGAACATATTCGCACTATTGAACTCATAACCATTCATTATTTGTATAATAACCGTGCAAAGATTTCCTATTAACGTGCAGAAATTTCCGACTTAAACTCTGATTTCAATATAGTAAAAAGGAAGTGAGATGGGTAATAAACAGAGAAGGAAAGACAGAAAGAAAGGGAAATAGTAATATGATAATCATAATCATGAGAACGTGTAAAAGTTTAGTATAAACGTACTTCTTTTAATTTACCGGTCTCCTTTGCCTTTTCGATGATCTTCCTCGCGATCTTTTTGTAGCCCTCGTTGAAGGCGATGTGGAGCGTGGTGTCGTAGTTATCATCGTACACCGTCAGGTCGGCTCCCTTGTTGATGAGAAGGATGGCGATGTCGATCTTCCCGTAAAGGCATGCCAGCAACAGCGGGGTCGTATTGCGTTTATCCGCTTTCTATAAATGAAAAGGACATTGATCCACGGACATTGTTTATATAGGTCTGTCTGAAATATGTAGGGTTGTGGTCTATTGGATGAGTCTCTGGACTGTGAACAACAGGGTGCGGGGTTCGAATTCCTTCAGCGGTATTTATGTCCTTTGCCAAGATACGGCCCGGGCAACCTGTCAATCTACGTTTGCGATGGTCGGTGAGGTTAATCGGTACTTGACACGTACTACAATGGCAGCCGTGGTAAAGCCGGGAGTAATAATAATGGAGTGCCAGGAGTGACATTTTGCCATACTATGAGTGATTTACAAAAACTACTGTGAGACCTATAACTTCATTTGATTTGTGCAGGGCATATCAGTATCGTTAATATTCTTGAGACTGACTTGAGATTACGACTTGAATTAATATTGCAAATATCTCTTTATTTGTCACCTCTACACTTGGAGGCAGATGCCCCGTTTCTCAAACTCCAATTATTTTTACGACATAACATAGAAGCAAAGCAAGTTCCATAGTCTTAGCTTGTTATTTACGTTTAGTTCAGTATCACTCTTAGAAAGAAGGTGAACCACAGCTTCAGTGTTGCCTTGTAAAGTGGCGATGTGAAGTGGAGTGCGCCCTCTGCTGTCCTCGGCATTCACATCGGCATTTTTCGACATCAAGAATATCACGACGCCTCCATCAGGAAGTTTCGATATCCTTTTGGCCGGCTCAACCTCATAACAAAGTGATTGAAATGTAATGTTCACTACCTTTTAGTATTTACATCACATGCGCTGATATATCAGAATATATTTCTTTCCATATGTCTCCGTCAATGAATAATAATATAAATCCACTTTTACTTTTACACAGATCGCCTTTCGTATAATGGAGTCGTTTTAAATGAACAAAGGCTAAATATATTTATATTTTTTCGTTTTTCTTTTGTTGAAAATAAACTTAACAACCTAATTGTAATAATTTTTTGATTTGTTAAATTGTCTATAATTTCAATAATTTTTTTAATTGGCCTACATGGTGCAAAAACCAAGTGTACCGGAACAGGGAAACATTCGCCATTTTATATCATGAGCAATTAACTTATTAAATAACATTCGAATACAACTTATATGAAATCATGAATGTCCCTTACTTTTGATGGGTCTTTCTTTGCACCAGCCGCTAAATGAAGAGGACGACGATCAGCTTCGCCGACATCGTCGACGTCTAGATAGCATGTGACGACAGATGATTAGTTGACAGATATATCAGCAGTCAGCAGTGCGTGGCAGCGACACATAAATAGATGATAGCGGAAGAGAGAATATGTGGAGGTATAAAGAGATACAGGGGGAGATAGAGCGAGGCGGTGGATGGAGCGAGGGGAAAGAGAGTTAAAGAGAGAGAGAGAGAGAAAGAGAGAAGTTCAGTCCCTGTTTCGAAATAACGAAGTTTAGTTTTGTTAGTTTTGTTATTCCTTGAGGTGTCGTCATTCTAAAACCTCTAAAACCATTAACCCACCGCCACCTTACCGCAGCCCCTTGCTTCTACACATCTCCAGAGCAATTCAGCATCGATATCATACTATGACCACCAATCACCACCAGCCCCATGCTCGCATTTCATCCCTTCACTACCAATTCCACAAGGACACCGTCCTACCACCATCTACAACTCCCCTCAATGACCGATCGCCATCGTCTCGATCGATTTCACCCCTCCATCACCAATGCCTCCAAAGACACATTTCCTTCATTTCTCCTGCAACACCTCTCGATCAACAATCTCCGACAGCTTCCCCACCCCCCCCCCCTGTTACACCCACAAATGTAATAACTCCCACAAATGTAATAACGCCCACAAATGTAATAACACTTTACCCACAAATGTAACAACACCCACAAATGTAATAACACTTTACCCACAAATGTAATAATTTCACCCACAAATGTAATAACCACTTTACCCACAAATGTAATAATTTTTAATCACCCACAAATGTAATAATGACTTTACCCACAAATGTAATAAATTTGAAGTGATATTTTGAATCACCCACAAATGTAATAATGACTTTACCCACAAATGTAATAAATTTGAAGTGATATTTTGTCGAATTTGTTCAAAACTAAAACCCTGTAATAAAGCATGGGTATAGCTAACTACCACCTAGCTAACTACCCCCGGACATCTACCCCCAGTCAACTACCCCCTCCCCGGACATCTACCCCCGGACATCTTACCCCATCCAACTACCCCTCCCCCTGGACAACTAACTCCCCCTCCGACTACCCCCCCCCCCCCGGACATCTACCCCCAAGCAAATTAAGGTAGTTGGGGGTAGTTGCCCGGGGGTAGTTGGATGGGGGTAGATGTCCGGGGGTAGTTTTCAGGGTGGGGGTAGTTGGCTGGGGGTAGTTGGAAGGGGATAGTTGGATTGGGGGGGGGGAATGTCCGGGGGGTATTTGACGGGGGGGGGTAGATGTCTGGGGGTAGTTGCCCGGGGATAGATGTCCGGGGGGTACTTGACTTGGGGTAGATGTCCGGGGGGGTATTGTCCGGGGTAGATTTCCAGGGGTAGTTAGCTGGGGGGGGGGGTTATCCTTCTAGGGGGTAGTTAGCTGGGGGTAGTTGGCAGATGGGGTAGGTGTCCTAGATTCTCGATTAGAGATTATGTCTGACATTTCTTTCGGGGGAGTCCCCTCTCTCGTGGTTGTAGCTCCATGGTAATGAGCAGTGTCAGAACACTAAAGTTACAACAAAGTTATTTCGATTAGGATAAACTTTAGTTTTTGCTGTGTTTAGAAGATCTTCATTGAAAAAGATCGCACAACCAAAAACAAACTAACAATTATGCATTAAACTGGTTAATCCTCACGTAGTATATTACAGACCAATCATGTGTGATTCTTTGTCTACACTATAAGTGTATAAACCGTTGTAAAGAAAATTGATGTGTCATATGAGTGAACTATATATCATAAAATATGTTTTCTCAGTGTTAAAGCAAATATCTGGAAACTACATGCCTCTATTGCTTTTTAAAATCACTAACATATTCATGTATTTATAATCCTTATACAAGTGTATGGTTTGTTTTGCATTTATGTCTTTAATCAGATTTCTGTTTAAGGTTGAAAATGGCTCAAAAGTGGCAAACGCCAAACTCTTCAACAGAGATCAGGTAAAGGTTGTTAATATTCTTTATCTCATTGTATAATTAAAATAATTATCTCCTTTTGATCAGTCATACTTCATTTCAACTCCGTCTACTCTTAAAGCATCTGAAAAGTATTACTGAAAAACTTTTGGAGTTGTACGTGTTAAGTAGTTTTATATGGACGAATACTAAGTTACAGAAAGCCAGGTATTTTAGTATTTCGGCATCTTGTTCTCTTGTTTTTCCTAGCTTAGAAGAATTGTCACGTGTTAGGTTGTTTGCGTTTTATATCAAGTTCAGTTGATGTTATCAGGTTCAATATTGCCCAAATTATAACCTTGTTTGCTTGTAAAAGACATGTGAGTTACTCCACCTTTTTATACGTAATAATTATTTTGGTTCTGTTACCGTCCATTAATGAAACAACCTCTTCATTCGTTTGGAATAAAATACTTTCTATCTTACAAAATCTATGTATCCATCATTGCATTTAATACTATAAAACCATAACCTCTGCAATTTACTCACATTGATTGAGAGAGTATATAGATATTTTATCAGTCAAAAGGTTCTGCAATCGTTCATTCAAAACATGCAAATATGTTTCGCGCGATCTCGTTATACAGCTATTTATGATTTGTTATATGAAAGTATGCGTTGTTATTTGCTTGTTAACCGATTATCATTTCAGACTTGTTCTTGTTTATATAGCTGCTTGAGTGTTTCAGAAGTAGGGGAAACTGTAATATAAATGTGTTTTGTTTGTATTTGCCTTTGAATAAATTTCGTTCTCATGAATTCACACCGTGTACCGCGTACCAATTGGTAGTCTTCAGTATAAGTAATTGATATGTTCATCAGATGAAGAAAGGTAATTCATTCACGCACTCATGAAAATATTAAACATCGCAATCCAACGTTTTAATGTCACTAATAGCGTACATATATATATATAAATATATGTTACATATCGTGAACATATTTCATAATCACATGCATAAAACAATCAGCGTCAATATTTAAATACATTTAAGGTCACTTATTCAATTACTTTTTTTTCTACGAACATTGAATTTCAGGATATTTGTGGGCGTTAGAATATTTACATGATTAAGAAATCGTCGACGGTCAACGAACCATCGAATCGGTCCCTCCTCTGTGTGTTATATATAATTATGGACCATTTTGACTGATTCGTCAGTTCGTGTGACCGCCGACCAATCATTTATTTGTGACGTGTTGTATCCACATATGTAATAGTGTAATTTATTTTTAAATGAAAAAAAAGAGGAATAAGATGGTGGGTCTTAGTTTCGAAGATTTGTTTAAATTTCTATTTCCTTTGAAATAACCGGGTCTGGAGGAAAGACTACGCTCTATACCCATGTTATTCCACAGGAATGAGATGGTGAGGTCTTAAGGCCCGGTCACACAGCCCTCCACGGGCGTATCGCGGCCGAATCACGGCCAAAAATTTCTGCCCGTGAAGCAGATGCTGTTGGACGCTTTGAGGTCGCGATAAAGACGCGATACAGCCGTACTTTACCCGTCGTTACACGCGGTAAGAAATTCACACGCGGTTGGCCGCGCGAAAAAGGTTTTGGGCTGCCCAAAAATTTAGACCGCGGGTAATCGCGGGCGGTACACGTGGTACACACGCGGTAAAGACGCGGTACAGACGCGGAACGAACGTGCTAGGACGTGCTACGGCCGCGGTTAAGACGTGGTTACACGCGGAATTGGACGCGAAATTTTAGCGGGTAATCGCGGGTGGAGCACGGTCATAGCACGTTTGTTCCGCGTCTGTACCGCGTTGTTATCACGTGCATTAGCGTGTGTACCGCGTGTAAGCGTGGTAGGCCGCGGTACCGCCGCGCTTCACCCGCGATAAGGACGCGGAACAGTCGCCGGCGTCTGTTCCGCGGGCATACCACGGGTAAACCGCGGGTAAGCCAATTTTGCACATTTTCCACCACGGGCAACCGCGGGCAAAAAAAAATCGCGAAATTTTACCCGCGATACAGACGCGAAAGGCTGTGTGACCGGGCCTTAAGTTTGAAGATTTTTTTTTTTAATAACCGAGTCTGAAGTAAAGACTACGTTCTAATCCCATGCTTTATTACCGGGTCTTAATTTGGAAGATGAAGGGGTCTTAGTTTAAAAGTTTTTTTTGTTGTTTTGTTTTGTTTTGTTTTGTTTTTTGTTTGTTTTTTAACTTTTGAAAAACCGGGTCTGGAGGAAAGACTACGCTCAATACTTGTGTTCTTCCACAGGAATAAGATGATGGGGTCTTAGTTTTGAAGATTTTTAAAAAGTTTTGAAATAACCGGGTCT
This sequence comes from Strongylocentrotus droebachiensis, assembly GCA_035222895.1. Lineage (NCBI taxonomy): Eukaryota > Metazoa > Echinodermata > Echinoidea > Camarodonta > Strongylocentrotidae > Strongylocentrotus > Strongylocentrotus droebachiensis. Next base: position 23,906 of record JAVYIG010004024.1, read on the forward strand.
GGAAGAAAAACTACGCTCTAAACCCATGCTCTATTACCGGGTCTTAGTTTGGAAGATGGTGGGGTCTTAGTTTTGAAGATTTTTTTTTTTTTTTTTAAATAACCGGGTCTGGAGCAAAGACTGCGCGCTATACCCATGCTTTATCACAGGGTTTTAGTTTTAAATTCGACAAAATATCCCTTCAAATTTATTACATTTGTGGGTAAAGTCATTATTACATTTGTGGGTGATTCAAAATATCACTTCAAATTTATTACATTTGTGGGTAAAGTGGTTATTACATTTGTGGGTGAAATTATTACATTTGTGGGTAAAGTGTTATTACATTTGTGGGTGTTGTTACATTTGTGGGTAAAGTGTTATTACATTTGTGGGCGTTATTACATTTGTGGGAGTTATTACATTTGTGGGTGTAACACCCCCCCCCCCCCCCACCCCCTGCATCCATTCCTCCCACGTCAACCCTCCACCGTCAGTCACCCCTACCTGCACCATGTTGAACCAGGAGCTTCACCATGTCTAGGTTGTCGATTCCGGCCGCGTAGTGCAGCGCACTGTAGTTCTTGGTGTCGTGCTCCGACACTGAGTCGGCTCTATCACCCGGGTCCATTTCATTCAGAAGCTGCCGAAGCTCCGCAAGTTGGCCCGCCCTCGCGATCTGAGATGCGAAAAATATAAATCTAGCAACATCTTTACCAAGAACACAAAATATCTCAACGAGATAAAACATAATCATAAAACCTTGACTTGTTAATGATTTTATATGAACAAATTTGCGTGAATATTGAGCAAACCGGATTGATATTTAAATTTAGATATCATGAAGAAAGAAAGATCGATGGTTTCCAGAAGCAGTAGCAGAATTGGTGTACTGTCGCAGCAGTAGTACGTACTTTGGGAAGTAGCAACAGTCCCGGCTCCCCACTCAGTGTTATTTAGGGTACGCATATGCTTGTTCCCTCTTTTTGAAAGACCCCCTATCTGAGGACTGCCAACATTTCCGAACCCCCCTTTCGCGGGCTTTTCGCGGGCTTTTCCTGCCTTGGAGACCCCCCTAAATCATGAAAAATGCTCAATGTACCCCCCTAAATTCGGAATAATTTCTCAGGAGACCAAAGAGATGAGAAAAAAAAAGAAAAACACCCCCTTTTTAAAGAAATCTCCGGGTGAAATGTCAATACACCCCTTTTTTACAATTCGTGGTAGTAATAGTAGTAATGTTGGTGGTAGTAGTGGTAGTAGTGGTGGTGGTGTTAGTGGTATAGAGTTCTAGGACAATGACCCCCTAAACCATCAGCCCCCTGTCAATGTCTAGCGGCAAAATTATCCCCAAGGACAAACCCCCCCCCCCCCGGATAACCACACTAAGGACGTAGACAATTAACTCCCCCTTTTAAGAACAGGGGGGTTATTGTCCTAGAGCGTAATTTTTCCGAGGGACATTGTACGGTGGGGGGGGGGGGGGGTTGTCTCTAGGGTGAAATTTTCTTTGAGGTAATTTTCCGGGGGTTATTTTCTAGGGGTTAATTGTCATTGGGGGTAATTTTCCGGGGGGGGGGCAAAGAGGAGAGAGGCTGATAGAGAGCTTGGAGAAAGAGAAAAGAAGAGAGGAAAAGAAGAGTACTGCAACATCGTAGCAATGGAGTGTATGGCATGCATAAACAACATAATGGCAAGATATAGGTGAAGAGTATAGTGTTGAAAACCTTTTGACTGCATATATACATATATATATATATATTTACTTCGTTACAAGTACATGCATTTATACAACATAGGCCTATACATACATACATGTATGTTTAAATAATTATACACATGCATACAACACACATATATATATATACTTATACATCCATATACATCCCTTATACAATATAAATACACACTCATCAACCTAATTGTGTATAGGGATAATACTTATGCATTGTAATTTAAAATGATACATTTTTTAAGCTTCCAAGATAAGCTTAACAGAGATACAGATTTCCTCATAGGTTCAGGCAAATCGTTCTAAAGCTTAGGACCGGTGAAACGGATAGTATTTTGAAAAATACGTTTATGGTGTTTAGGAATAATATAAATTTCTTCAGATGATCTGGTACCATACTTATGTCTATCTGAAACTCGTTGGAATTGGCCGCAGAAAATGAGAAGGTAGTTGTGAGTTTAGACATTTATATAATAATGTTAATTGTTGAAGTTTATTTATATCTTCAAAACGAAGGAGCTTAAGATATTTAAATAAAGGATCGCTACTGGATCGTGGGTGAGAAACTGATATGATACGTAACACTTTATTTAGCTGTGCACAAAGCTTTTTTAGACTTGTTCGATATGTATTTGCCCATATAATATTACAAAATTATTGAGATGGGAAAATCTAAGAACAATATAAAGATACGTATAATATCGTTTTCGGTAAAAACATACTTAGGCGGTAAATAACACCTGTGTTTTGAGCTATTTTGTTTTCAAGCGCATTTATATGATTTTTCAATGTGACAAGTTAGTTTGTTATGGTTACACTCGGGTTATTGCCCGATTATTGCCGAAGGAAGACGTGGGGGGGGGGTATTCTTCTTCGGGGGCACGGTGACCCGGCTGCCCTCCCCCTTCCTCTTATATATATGCTTTGCTATATATCCTTCCGAACAGTGGTCAATGCCTAAGCAGAGCAGGCAGACTAATGGAACATGGTTGCTACTTGCAAGAAATCACCAGCCAGCTGATAGCATTCTGAAAAGTACATGATTACCCTACAACCTTGGTACGAATACCCCTAAAATAAGACTTAACTAATAAAATACAATTATAATTACTCATGAGACATTTTTACCTCTGACATTTTTTCCTGTGACATTTTTACCTCTGACATTTTTTCCTCTGACATATTTACCTCTGACATTTTTATCTCTGACATTTTTACCTCTGACATTTTTCCTCTGACATTTTTACCTCTGACATTTTTTCCTCTGACATTTTTACCTCTGACATTTTTACCTCTGACATTTTTACCTCTGACATTTTTACCTCCGACATTTTTACCTCTGACATTTTTTCCTCTTGACATTTTTACCTCTGACATTTTTACGTCTGACATTTTTTCCTCTGACATTTTTACTTCTGACATTTTTTCCTCTGACATTTTTACCTCTGACATTTTTTCCTCTGACATTTTTACTTCTGACATTTTTTCCTCTGACATTTTTACCTGGCACCCCTGGGGGACCCCGCAGGTAATATCTTTAATATCAGACAGTTTAGAATCATAAATAGAACATTGACGACGATTACTAAGGTAGCTAGACAAAATGTCATGAGTAATTCCACGAATGCCGTAGTAAATAAGTTTAGATAATACAATATTATGGTCGATTGTATCAAAGGCCTTTGACAGATCGATAGATAAACCAATAGCGAGTGAATTATCTTCGAATGCATCAATTATTTTGTTGGTAAGTTCCAAAAATGAGAGTTGAGTTGAGTGGTCTTTCCGGAAGCCAAATTGATTTACAAAAAGACAATAGTGTTTTTCTAGGAAACTATATATTCTGTTGTAAATTATACGTTCTAGAATCTTGGAGAAAACAGAGAGTACTGAAATAGGTCTGTAATTGCTAACAGACTTCTTGCATTAAAATGTATGCTTAAAAAAGTATCACTGCTTAGAGCACCAAACACATCATTGAATCTCTCTCTATGGTAATATTGGGAGTCACCTCGGCTTTCCGTATAAAATTGAAAGTCGAGGTCTACATCATCATTTCTGACAAGATTTTCGTGCGCTACAAACGGATCAAAGTGTAAATGGGATAGGCGATCAAAGATGTTATTAGAAGCAGATTTGTTTGAGGTGACTGCATCACAAAAGGCTGTGCTGTTTAATTGTTTAAAAGGGAAAAGTTGTTCAAAGCAGGATTTACAAGAGAAAAAATAGTGGTTCCATTCATGACTAGGATACGATTGTGTACACATGTGACAATAAAAAGGATCGTTACGTAATAAGGTACGACGTATATCTGGTTCGTTCATTTCATCATCCATCCAGTATAAAAGGAACCAAACTTCGCTTTGTATAGAAATGCAAATAAACAGAGCGACACATGTACAGACATGAATAGCATGTGAACTTGATTATACCAGGGACATGCTAGAGATGTCCCTGATTATACACGGCATAGTTGAGAATCCAGAATCCTATATGCGGTATAGAAGGAAACTACAAATCGCAAAACAGTTTGTTTGATTACATACAGTTGTTAAAGACAATTTTGTTGCAGTATAGAAAGAAGAAAAGAAGAAGATAGATGAAGGTAGTTTGTGATAACATGTTACATATATCATGTACAGGAATATGTACAGATATAATGAAAATATGTAAGTCATCTGAATTAAGTCAGATATCAAGAATAAAAAATCAAAATAAAAAATCACCACCTGCATCAATTTTTGGGGTGGATAACGTCCACTTTACAAGATGCACTTCATTAACATGAATATATACACATGGTGCCTCAACAAAAGGACTTTAAAAGCAAACAAACCGAAATGACGACACCAGGAATATTGGTAGTTATTTTCTTTTAGCTGTATGTTTTCAAAATAAACGAATGGGCTTTTCTGTGCCCTAGTATAGATGCATACTACATGTAATTAAAACATATAAATATCACTATTGTAGACATAATAGACAGCAAAATGAGAAATAGATGTAACATTCGTGTCTTGTGGACTATAGGTTTTTTTCATTTTCCATTGAATTATATGCATTCCATCACCGCATACTGAATTAATTAAACATCGATGACAAATTGAAAAAGGATATTCAGAGGGTACAAACACCCCCTCCCCCCATTCGAGACCCAATCGGTATACCTTGCATTGCACATGGGCTTAGGTCTTCCAATGCAAAAAGAGTAATGCTATTTTAATGAATAACAATAGAAATTAAGTCATATATTCAATCGATAGATATATTTTCAAACTAATAAACCTATATGGCTATAGACTTGAGCTGTTACCGGTCAATCAATCAACGTAGGCAATAAATTAATATTGAGTATCGTAGTCTAGGCCTATTTTATACATTTGATATAGATATCAGATATCTGAAAAATGTTCCTCAAAAATAGTCGACCATACTGATCTGGTTTTGTCCGATGTCATACCTGTACTACAGATTTGTTCTGCTTCTTGAGTGACTTCGCCCTGCTGGGCATTGCAGTCTCCTCGACATCTTCCGGAATACAATCATCATCCCAATCGTTTAGGTCATCCAAGTCACAATCACTCCAGCTGTCATCACGCCCATCTAAGTCCAGGTAGACGGCGGCGGCGACCACGGGTGCAGCCTCCTTCTTCGACGGGGATCGCGACTTCGAAAACGATGCCATAGTCAAGGACGATTTAAAGAATCTCTCGATTTCTTAATCAAACCAATAAATGAAATATGTTGATGTATAGTTAATACACTTAACGTCCATTTCTGTGAATTTGGACAACCGAGACTGCCTGTTCTTCCTATATTGTGATTGTAACCCGGAAATCACAAATACATCATCAAAAATCTTCTTCCTTTTGTTGACTGTGATATCCACCTATTGTTTACTTGTTCAACGCAGTAAAAAGTGGACATTAATCGTGATAAAGTCTTAAAGTCCAACATGGTCTTAAAGTGTAACAAGGCAAAAGTAAACAGCTGCTTGCGGACCACAGCGCGTTGACATTAAATCTAGCGATATATACTGTATAGTAATATGCTGCTCGCTCGAGCTAACTATCTAGCTGAATCAATGTTTCGCCGAAATTCATATTACTAATCAATATATTCGGGGGGGGGGGCTGAGCGTCTTTCATATTGTGGGGGGCGCCAACAAAGAGAAACCTCAAAGCAAAAATATGCAATTTTTAGCGTTGGCATATACCGTGCATTGTAATTACATTATCAGGGAAGATTTCATGATTATTCTTCCTCGCTCTCTCTCTCTCTCTCTCTTTCTTCCTCGCTCTCTCTCTCTATGTTTGTTGATACTTTGATGATGGAGAATAGTATCAAAGCGATTCGGTTATACATATTTGTATTGATCTTGATCCTGTTATTTCTTGTTTGTTTTAAATAGGCATTTATGTCATTTTTATGTTTATTTGATGTATTTACATAGTTTCACACGGCCCCAATAAAAATCAGTCTTGTATTAAACAGTTTGGGTTCGTTTAACCTTGTATAAAAAATATATTAATTGTATTTACAGAGTCCTCTGAAGGAGGACTAGAGGAACGAATACAATTGTGACGCATTATTGGATGCATTATGGGAGTTTTTTCCGATTTGAACGACGATTTTGGAGAGTCAATGTTTTTTCATTAGCAATGTTGTCAACAATTTGCCAGTAATATTGTTGTTTGTTGATTGGCTATGAATGATATGTTTTATGTAGGCCCATTAGATCATGCATTAAACATGTTTTTCATTCCCGCAATCCCTACGACATGTCCACAAACATCTAGAAAAAGGCGGTTGCATGAACTGTGGAACTTTTAAGCTATTCAAACACGAACGATAACATATTTTTCAATAGAAGTTTGTCAAGTAAAGCTCAGTGAAACAGAACATTTTCATGGGAACATCGACATCGACCGATACCAAGAAAATGAGTAAAAATCCATTTTATGTGAATATAGGCTCTGTAATGATTGGGATGTTTTCGTCGTGGCAGTCGATGGGCACCATACATTGTCACAACGTGGGACCCACTATCCCACCCCCCCCCCCCCCCCCATGCCCCTTTTTTGTCTGAACCCCGGGTCTGACCAAATAATATTAACTGGTTGAATAAACTCTAATTTAAATCGTCGACGTTAAATTATCCAGACACAATCAAAAGTTTACAATAGATTATTTCATTTGCACACCTCTCATCAGGCACGTAGCCAGAGTTCGATGTTTTTTTTTTGGGGGGGGGGGCACATACATGTAATCGATCGATGTAAAAAAGGGGTCTAACAAAGTTTAACCGATCTTGCAAATTTTAGGGGGGCACGCCCAGTGCCCCCCCCCCCCCCCCCGTGGCTAGGTGCCTGCCTCTCATACTTTTAACAATTCAGTTCGTAGTTTGATTATCGACAATAATCAGTAGTGGATGTGGACCTGTCGGAGACTGTGCAAATATCTCATTCCGATTTTCAAGCGGATCATGATTTTTATTTTGCCGACTTCTAGCCGGCTGTAACAACAAACACAAAGTGACTGAGTTTCATGAGCTGGCGCGGCTATAACGTACTTTGCCTACACTTTAGTTTTAGATGCAGACTATAGCCTATATGCACGTTCCACGGGAAGTTTCCTTTTTTAACATCGGTAACCATCTTTTGGGCCTAAGGATCATTGCTGGCATTTGTATTAACATCCATAGCTATAGGGGGCTACCTCCACTAGCCTAGATTAACGAAATTCATTCGATTTATATTAAAGGTTGACCTCTGCTCAAAATATGGGGGCTGTAAAATTGATTTCGATTTTAAAATAAATTTAATGTCCGAATCAGTTTTAGCTTAAAACTGATAATTGTGAGCTGTTTCATCAAATAAATTTCAAACCAAAGTTGATTTTGATTAATTTGTCATAAATGTGACGGGCTCTTTAATCAAGGTTGGTCAATTTTCGGTTAATCAACCACGTAAAGGCTTCCCCAATCAGCAACTGGGCTAAAGATGAACGAATTGCGCCGGTTCATGCATTTCAATCCCATTCATAACAATTCATGCAGGTCCAGTAATAAATGTCTAACGACGTTTGTTATCCGGTTAAGACAGGTAAAAATTCATTATTCTGTAATGAACAAAATTAATGTCACGACTTTTAACTTGTATATGTATCGTCAAAATGGCGGCTACGGAGAATTAATTTCCATTGCGTGGTCCGCTGTCTGGCTTTTCAGACATGTTCCTACCGGTTCCGTCTGGTTTGTTAATATTTTCTATTGGTATGTAGATTTGTGTGTTGTTACGTACAGCGCGTATACTTGCATATTAATTTTGTGTGCATGTTTCAATCAATCCCGCTACACCAGCGTTTGGGGCTTCGATCTGATTTTTCCATGTGGAAATCAGAGGGATTAATTTTAATCGGCACACACGGGTCGTTACTGTGTTTTTGTTTACCGTGCCGGTCAAATTTTCGTCCAACATGGACTCGACGACTTTGTCCCCGGACCTCTCCGGAGGCAGTACGGTATTATAGCCCTTGACCTTGCCTTGTTTTTGTTGATAATAAAAATGAAATTAAAAAAAATGAAATGAAACGGGGAGTCTTAAAGTGTTAGACCCAAGTGAGAATGGATCTTGAGTAAGATCTAGTGTAGATGTAGATTTAATCTAGATTGATAGATCTAGAGTAGATGTAGACCTGATCTCTACTGCCTCCTGGAGTACCGCGGCCTCTGTAGTATTGTGTATACATGACTAGTCCTAGAATCTTGATATCGACTGCTATTTTTTTGTAATATCTAAATTTACAACGGTTAGGTCTAGTCTACACATAACAGTGACAAGTGAGACTCTAGACTTGTCTCTAGATGTCGAATTCTTTGTATTGTACGTGTTTCAAGCTCTATTATTGATTATATATTTTTTCTTAATTTTCTTTTTCTTTTGACAGACTCGGACTCTGGGATGGAGAGGACTGTGGACCTATTTTCTCTCCTTTGTCTTGGACATAGTTCATATCCTACCTAGGCCCCAAGGGAACTAGGGTTTGGATCTGCAGAATGTAATCTAGCTCAATGTCTAGATGTACGGCTATATCCTACTTCGACAGATACAACCATCCGGTATGCGTAATTATTTAATAAACTGACATTTGTCGACTAATAGAGGCGGTCAGTGGAGCCAGATGTAGTCTCAGCAGAGCAATCGTCGATATCAGAGACTAGAGCTTTTGGTCTAGATCCTACCATATAGCTCCGTTTAGTCTCATTTGACAACGCCCCATATCGTCAGAGTCAGCAGGCTAACATGTTAGCCTATGGAATGTTACAAACAAAATCGTTATAAATTCATTTTTTGTTTAAACGAAAAGCACATCCACCCCGACGTACGTTATCACTAGCTCTTTCATTGGAACCCCCATGTCTCATTGACTTTTGAAAGTTCACCCACCGTAATTTGATCGAAATTTGGACTCAGTTTGCCAAGCGATTGGAATGTTTGAGGTCAAGCACACGAAGCATAAGAAGCATGAATTATAATAGATCAGTTCTGATCGGTTCATTATGTCCATTTCAGCCAACCCCCACCGTAATTTTTCCATTGAAGATAAGCAAAAATTATACCGAGGTAAGCAAAAACATGAATATATTTATGATCGCCATGGACTATTTGATTATTTACAGAGGGGTGCAATTGTGCACCACATCAAACTCCCCTACTTTAAGTCAAGTATTTTATTATGTAGTTTGGTAGGTTTATTTTAATAACTGTTTAATTATCAGATATCAATGATAGTTTAAATAATAATAATAGCCTAATACTTTGTTTCTAGGCGCGGAACATATTATTACCCCGGTCATCGGATTCAGGCTTACCCGCAACACAATGTATGCACATTTTCCACTCCCTGGGGAGTATTCCAGCCAGTCGCCATTTTACAAGCGCCATTTGCTAATCCAACCACATTAACTTTCGCATCCTACCTGGTACTCATTTTAACACCTGGGTGGAGAGTGGCAAATGTAGATCAATGTCTTGCCAAAGGACATTGGTGCCGCGGCGGGCGGGACTTGAACCGCGGACCTTGTGATCCACAGTCCGGTGACATATCCACTCGACCACGACTACCCGTAGAGATATGGAAAATGTTCGTGTATTTTATATTTAGCAAAGCAATCTCACGTACAAACTCGCTACCAAGTGTCGTCTAATCCGCCGATTGTCGTCTGCTATATATACGTCCAGCGAGCGAGCGAAAAAGAGACAACCGGAAAATATGTGAGCGGCCTTGTGACTAGCCCAACCTGTGTACCGTTTCCGTGTCGCACGCCCAATCAGCTGATAATACAACGTTGACAGTAGACCGTGCAACATGGGTCGGTTAAACTTTTTTTCTCCCTTTTCCCTCTTTTTTTTCTTTCCCTCTTTGGGCTGATATTTCCCAGTTTTTAATACTTTGATACACATTTGTTGTATTCATTTCACTATTTTTTCTTCAAAAGAACGGTTAAAAAAAAACGTTTAAAAAGCCGACCGTAGATTTCAAAATGTTGGGGTCGGTCGCAAAGGGCAATACAACATCTTTTTGTGTGTACGCCTAATGACGGTACTTTAGGGTACTACGCGATGAGCGGGGACAACGCGCTGTGTTTTGGATCAATATGTGCAATAGAGGAATACAAATAATAACGGACAGAATCAAGACTTTCTTGCGCCGTGATTTTCTTATCCAAAACTGAACACAGCTTTTAAACAAGGTACGTTCGTTCATTGTCCTTGTTGACCTACATATTATAAATAAATTACATGTTTGTTGTTGAGTGCGTACTATTGATTTTCAGATTTTATTAAAGGGTTAAGGTACTTGATTTTATTTACATTTTCAATGTCCGATCACAAACTGATAATTCCATGTAAGGGGGAGTCAACAAGGACAGGTCTAAAAACATAGATATATCACTAGATCACTCAGACTGTAATAAATGTTGTACAAAGAACATGTCCGTACAAGCTTTTTTTGAGGGGGGTTCTTAGAGTTGCCAACTTTGAGCCAGAGGTGATAGTGAGACATCGCGAGCAGGGACGTCGCTAGACCATTCGATTAACGACAAAACTAGCCACCAATTACCGACAAATGTCCCAAATGTCTACAAATTTAACATTATAAACCCGGGGCCGAAGGCTTAAATATTTTTCCTATGAACTATCTATAGTACTCGCGTATGAGCAGACGGTCATTTTCCTGGACGACATAAATATACCAATTTTTTTGTCAACTTAGTCAGTATCGTAGGGGGACAGTAGTGAGCACGCGAAGCATGTGAATCATTTAAAGACGCTTTGACGTTTCCTTAAACTATAGAGAAAGAAGGTGATTCGGTGTACCGTTCTCGATGCTTAAAGCCCCGATGTACTACTTATAGCTACTTGCACCCTCTATATAGCAAACAATGCCGAATTGGTCCCCCATGATCCCCTTTTTCTTATGTTAGCTGAGGGTTGATTTGATGAGATAACCACCTGTCACGATTTAGCTCATGCTATGACCGACGAGTGGGACGCTCTGGCCATTGACATCTTAACGCACTGATCTGTGTCAGGGGAGGTCTGATACCATATTAGTGACTGATTGACATTTGAAAAAAAAAAAAAAAAAACATTTCATGCATACAATTAATGTCAATATTTGTTTTCTGTTGTGCCGACCAATTTTGAAGATTGTAACATAAACCTTAGTTTTGCTGTTTCTATACACTTTTTTTGTTGGTTTTTGCCTTGATACACCGTTTGCAAAGGGTAATTGTAGTTTAATTTCACCGAAATATGAGTGACCTGAAAGAATCGATCAAGAAAACATTTTGGTTGTATACACCATAGATATAATTTTAAAAAAGTGTAATGTCTTATTTATTGTGCGTTAAGTTGTAAAAAATCCAAATTTATGAGCAACAACTATGTATTTATGTTTTAAATCTGAGATTGCAAAATAATGGGATGTGGATCTATATATACTGCTAATTCATGGCATCTGGACTTTCATCCTTAAGGTTGTCCACTTGTCTATCTCTTCAAGTTAATATAAAGGTAAGTACTATAGGTTGACATAATTGATCTTATCAGTATATTCTGTGTCTGTCATTATTGCGATGCCCCTACAGCAATCATTAACTTGCATAAGTAAACACAGTTTTCATCATTCTTGTAAAAAAACTTAATACCTATCTTACCGAAGCTGTCGTATAAAACATACACAAATTATTATAAAATGATTTTTGTTCTTCTCCAAAGCGAACAAATGTAATATTTATCATTTTGTGTAATTAAAACTGCTTTTGTTTCAATATCTTGAGGCTCCACTGCACCACTTATAGCTACTTGCGCCCTCTATATAGCAAACAATGCCTAATCGGTGCCTGTTGGTCCCCCATGATCCCCTTTTTCTTATGTTAATTGAGGGATGATTTGATGAGATAACCACCTGTCAGTGACCTTGCAGGGAGGTCTACCCTCCCCCCCCCCCCCCTGGCCAAACTAGCGCAGATGGGATTTAAAAGAATATTTCTATTCTTCAATACTTTATTTATTTTTCAATCCGATTTAAATTCCGATTCTAGACCGCAGAGGCTGAATTACTTGCAATATTATGCTTCATATGGAACATCAGCCAATATGACAGCTCCAATCAAGAGGGACCACATTGCTAGACACCTATGTCTATACCATGGACTGGTTGATTCCTCTTTTTTTTCTTCAACTACCACTCATAGTAGAACAGATTTTCAAATTAAATCTCTTGAAGCTATTAAAAATGTTCCTGTCAAGGTACTCAAATTTTGCCATCGAGTATGAGACATTTGGTTTGATAAGATATCATATAATATTTTAATGGGAGTAAAATTGTCAAGGACACTTCCAAGATATCCTGTCTTTTAAACAGAATAAATCTTGCAGAAGAAAAAAAGAAGAGCTAGTTACAATTGTTATAATTCTAAGTCATAATTCATGATACTTAGCTCTGCAATTTAGTCCTGCACATCCGAGATATATTATTTTAAGTGTTGTTACTGATCTAAAAAGCTATAATTTTGCCATTTAGGATATTGTTTTTAAACTCACATTACATAGATAATTCAAAAAAATATATGAAATTGACAATTTCAAAGTAGCAATTCATCTGAGCAGCAGTGAACCAATTTAATGGCCTATTTGAAACACTTCCTAGAGGCACTGCTGGCATGACCATGTGTCAATAATACCTGTTGATGCCTGAAGCGCTATCGTAGCAATTGCACGATAACAAATACAAAAGAAACAACAGAGCATTATGATGGCAATGGAAACAGATTTGTCCTGCAGGGAAATATTAACTTTGACTAATGATGTCTTTAGAAAAAATTCAAAGCTAATAGAAAATAATTGATGATTAATTTCATACAAACACACTATAGTTTCTCTGACCACCAAGCGTACCCACATTTCCCCAGTTTTGCAGTCGCTACACTGGCTCCCAGTAAAAGATCGCATTGTTTTCAAAATTGTGTTGCTTACCTTTCATTGCGTTCATGGCTCTGCTCCTCAATACCTTATCTCTCTAATCCAAAACTACACTCCTGCAAGACCTCTACGCTCATCCACTTCCAATTTTCTTGTGACCCCCAAAATTACCAAAACGTGGGGGAAAGATCATTTGCATACTCTAGTCCTAAATTATGGAATGGCCTTCCTGAAGACATCAAAAAATGTTTATCCTCTGATTCTTTCAAAACTCATCTCAAAACATTCCTTTTCAAGTCTTGATCGTTTTTCCTGTTTACACGCGCCTTGAGCACTCCACAGAGTGGATTTGGCGCGATATAAGTTACATTATTATTATTATTATTATAGTATCAGAAAAATACATTCTCACCAACTGCATGACCTTACATGACAATGTATATCACCTTTAGATTAACAAACATATGAGTAACAGCAATCCTTGTGACACATATTACTCTTTTGATCTCCACATAGGTACCTCGACGTTACAGTGGCAGATATCAGCTGCAATAATTTTAAATTGGAATTTATTTTTATGAAGAAGGAAAAAAAAAAAGGAATAATTTTTCTTTTGTAATGATTGCAGTAGGGGCGTGGCAATGGTGACAGGCACAGAATATACTGATAAGATCAAATATAGTTTGTTTATTTTTTGTAAATTTATATTGTAGTCTATCGCATTTAAAGCAACATTGTGTAATTTTAAACATTTTAAATAATTTTTTTAGAAACTATTATTTCCTTAGTATGGCACATCAAAAATGATTATACACAAATTCAAATTCAATAATTTCCAAAAGTTTCTGTTACCATTCGTTAAAATATGCGCTATAAATAGTTGCGGGCCTGTATTCATTGTGTGGCTAACAATAGTTAAGATTCGATAACGGTATGATAATAGTTTTCCCTGCAAAAATACTCATCCGTCTATTTAAATCAAAATATGGTTTTAAAAACCTTGCATAAATACACTCATTGATCAATGTGGCATGATAATAATAATATTAATAATAATAGTTGGTTCTTGTATAACGATGGTGTCTGTCAAACTCTACACTTTTAGCTTGCCTGTCATTATGGCGCTCTAGTATTTCAGGGAATTAGTTCCTGCCACATACCCATTTACCTCACCTGCACCGGATGTGACGTACTTTAATTTATGTTTTGCCAATTGACAATCTATGTCTTTATTTATTCAGTCATGATTTCTTTCAAGTTTCATTCAGTTCCACTTGGAGCCAGTGGACCTGCTTTTCAATAAAGCCCTGCATAATACAATAACTGTATAAAAACATAAGTATATAATGCAATAGTACCGGGGCGGGACTCGAACCGATCCACAGTACGGTGACGTAACCCAGGACGTAACCACTAGATAGTTCATATGTATCACTTGTCTATTCGCCTTATTAACGATCATGATTGCTGACTGACACGAATGACAAATAAAAAATGTTCAATTTTCTAGTAGGTAATTGTTTTATAATTGTATTCACATTTTTTCTCTCTAAAGGTTCATCCAATTGGAATTTATCGGAGTCAAGTTTAAATTTTAGAGCACTTTAGTTTACACAATTTACTGACAATAATCGTAAAGTTAAATTGAGTATGCACAAGTTGAAATTTGATAATTTGCATAGATATATATTAGAACTTGATGTTATGTGCATCATGTAAAACGTCCTTACCAACGGTGCGATTTTAAGCAACATAAATGTGCAAGTCTATGCCTTATTTCCTCATACATGTATGTCATCAAATATAAAACCTAATGCATTAAATACGCTAACCGATTCTAATATGTGGTATAATAGCATGCATCATACACCATTTAATTAATATAATATGTACATATTTCATACTTAAGCTATTTTCACAGAAGTTTTCATCGAGTAAATAGAAATTTTTTATACAACACCTACGTGTATCCTTGTCATTTGATTGGAGGATTGTTGGTCACATGATATTCAATAGATGTTCTATTGCACGGGCGTGCATTTTTGGTTATATTCGCCGTGCATGTTTGGTTATATATGCAGACTGCGTACCTCTCTGCCGTGCGCGTATCCCTGCGTGTATCTGACGCGAAGGCAATCTGAATGTAATCGAGAAGGCTTGACTCCAACTTTAATTTATCTTTAATAAAAGGAGTAATGCATAAGTTGTTGATTAACGTTCTATTAGATCTTCTTCGATGTTATATAAAACAATTAATTAATGTTTTTCATTCGTTCAATAGTGCGAATATCGCACTATTGAACTCATAACCATTCATTATTTGTATAATATTTTATGATAACAATTATATGCAATCTCGTGATCATGTTGTGCATGGTTGAATTGCAGTAAGTAGTACCTGGTAAAATTCCGATGTAGATTGTCTACTTCCGGGATAATACTAAATGAAATATATTACGCTTTTAAACGTAGTGTTAAAGTCGATATACAAATGTGACTATCTTCAAAATCCATGGATCATACAACCTAAGAGGCCAATACAACGGAATTCACAATAAATAATGATGAAATAAGTATATTGAATTCAATGGCGGATCAAGAAAGTCAAACTAAACGGCATTTCACAGAGATTGTTTGTATAATTATGATGTTGTTAAATGGCCGTTGTTAATAAATCAAGGACAATGGAAATCGCTCATTGTCATTTATTTTGAATCCATCTTTGACTCATCCCATTTCACTTTGTTGTGGTTCAAGAGAGCATCAATTTTGTTCTCGAGACGTTCAAAGCGCACCTTCATCTGTTTCTGCTCGACGCGGATTTGGGTCATGTCGCCTCCGATTTGGACAATCTTCGGCCCCTCTTCTTCGACCCTCTCGCTCACTGTCTCCACTTTGGTATCGATGAGCTTCAGGCGATACTTGAGGTTGGTGAACAGTTGTTCGGTGGTGACTTCCTCGTGCAAGAATCCGCCCTGGTAATATGCAAAATAAAAACAACTTATAAGTGAGTGAGGCGAGAGGGCTCAGTGATAGAGCAGTGGTCTCGTAACCGGGAGGTCCGGGTTCGAAACCAATTCGATTCGCTCGTACCCTTTGGTAAGCAGTCATCCCCATTACCAAGTCCCTCGGGAAGGACTTAAAGCCGTCGGGCCTCTAGTTGCTTACTTACAAGCATACACATGCGCAGTCTTAGCAGCCAGGTAAAACAAACAACGCAACCAACCAATAAAGAAAGTGCTTCTTTTTTTTCCTGCTTCAAAAGTCATGAAACAGTATTTCAGACCTGCATACGCTAAAAAATATCCTTAGGACAAGTAGCTTTCTTTCCCTTGGACAGGTAAAGGCGAAAAATATCACATTTTTCTTTTATTAGACAATAATGTTTCAAAACAATTTTACGAGAATTTTAAAACAGATCTAAGCACGATCAATCATATCAGTAAACCACTTTAATATGATTTAGTCCAATGACTATAATTTACTTTGGAACTATCCCACTATCCCCTTCGTTTTCTGGGGAGGGTTGTTAACCTTCTTCTTTATATCGTATGAGGAGGTTACACTCATGGATCAGTATTCTTACCTGTGCCGTAGTTTTGTTGCAAACCTGAATGGCCTGTCGTAGGAGGTTTTGGTCTCCAGTCAGCGTACGGTACCACTTCTGCAATCCGCTGCAGCACGACCGATTAAGATTGAAGCGTTTAAACCTGATGACAGCCGAACGCCAAATGAAGATTGGGAGGGCGCGTTGCACCTCCATTACCAGTTCCACCTGTCATTTAGTATATTTAGTGGTTAAGGCATGATCGCATTGTCTTTACGGAAATTTTAAGAAAGAATGTCAGTACATTGTTTTATTGCCTAAATAAATCATGTTTGGATTGCGAAATGTGGCATTTTGGTGGCTCTCTAAATTGCCAAACGTTGATATTTTTAAGTCTATGCAATGGTGTTTCAGATAGTTAAGATTGTAAGGTCGGTGATGAGTATCTCAATGTGATAATGCGATGAAATAGATCTGACATTTCAAAGTAGTCTGAGGGTAACGTCCCGAGATTTACCAGAGATTACCATTTTCCCCCTTTCGATATAAAAGGGTACCGACACATTGCAAGTCAAATATTAGAGTAACGGTAAATCTGAAGGAACACTTGAGAGTCTTTGGTACGCAGGGTCTCCAGAAAATGTAAGAGATTAACGCATGCAATTTCACGTTCATCTTGATTACCAATTCACGTACAGGTCAGTTCAGGTGCTTCGTATTCTCTGGCAAATTGCTTACTTACAAATTCATATCTCTAACACGTAGGGCTAAAAGTGGGTTGGCCCATTCCCCTGTTTTCATGGATAGCAACGAACAGCACATTGCCACCAAGAACTCGCTCCTGTACACAGCATCATAAGGAATTTTTCCGTCACAAGCACTTACAACAACAACAACAACAGCAGTAACAAGCTGCTCTGCTTCTTTCCCTCGTGGACAGCGTCTTTGTACGTCATTAAGGGAGTACTTCCTCAAGGGACAAGATGTAGTGCCTATCATGTTAGAAGATATTGTTCAGTGAACGACACAATGGCCGATGACAAGAAAAAATACCTTACTCACCTGCATTGCTAGACGATGTAGCTTTGCCTTTTCTTGAATTGCATGGATATCATCAACAGCCAGACCAACCTAGTCAATAAAAGGAAACATTTTTAGCTGACATCAAGTTTAATTCGATGGAATTTATCTTACAATGTAACTTTGAACTCAATGAAAGCTGACCTTCTTCCTTAGAGTTTCATATTCATCCGTTGTATCATAATATGTGTTCTTCTACTTCTATATGTCTGTTGAAATGGTATTTTATACTGTTGCAGCCCCTACAAAAATCAACATGGCATTCCTGTTCCTATAGAAGTCTTGAATTGCCAATAATTTTTTTTTTTTTAATTACGAGTGACTTCAAGTCATACCACAAACCGATATTACGTGTACTACACTAGCCATGCTAGCGCAACTCCCTTCTCTCTATTTCTTGTTCCGTGCCTTTTCTCCATTTTCGTCTAGTATTCTTCACATTCTTCTTCTTTCGTACCCTCCACATTTGTTTTCTGATTATCTCTATACGTACCAGGAGGTTCATGATGAGGATGGACATGATGACAAGGAACAGAAGGAAGATGGTATAGGTGACGCCTTCGTAAAAGACAGAAGTGAGGAAGAAGTCCTCTTCACCATCAGCCAAAGTGTTCTCCGTACCCAGATAGTTCTGACTGTGGAAGATGTCCCCAAAGTCTAGCTCTCCGATCATCATCACGAATGTCTTGGCGAAAGAGTACTGCACGCTGTGAAAGGGTTGCTATGTCAGGAAGGAAAGGAAAACGATGAAAGTGTTCATATCTGACAAGGAGTCCGCCGTAAATGTTTGTATTTTAGCACTGATCATGCTGATGTTCATTTCGCTTTCACATTAATCACACTGAACACACCGTCTATACTTGTACACCATGCATAGTATGATTCAGCAGTGAACCCATTTTTGTAGACCTATTCGGGGCTCTTCCTACGGGTAATGCTAGCGTGACCAAATTTAAACATCATGATATGACTTTTGTTCGCAATGGCTAAGGCATAACCCCCCCCCCCCCCTTCCTACTCCTCCTCCTCTCATCACACGGTATAATTGAGAAAGATCGCCAGGAGGATTGCCCATGATGTATGTCATCAATGGTGAATTGATAAGCTATGTAGGAAGTAGTGAAATTTGTCAAAATTTGATTTTCGAACAATAAAACTTCCATGAAATTTTCCTTTTCGTTCTTTTATTCGAAAGAAGTATTGGATTTGTTTCTAACGGTGACTTATGAATGCTCTCTCTTTACATATGAGGCCCAATCTAGGTGTAAGACGTACCATATAAATGACCTGATATTACCTGGTTCATGAGAAGTG
The DNA here is from genome assembly GCA_035222895.1 of Strongylocentrotus droebachiensis. NCBI lineage: Eukaryota > Metazoa > Echinodermata > Echinoidea > Camarodonta > Strongylocentrotidae > Strongylocentrotus > Strongylocentrotus droebachiensis. The sequence continues at coordinate 43,050 of JAVYIG010004024.1, forward strand.
TGTAAAAAGCCAACGCAAAGGCGACGACAAAGAGGATGAGAATGAGAACGAACTTCATGAATGTCCGAAGAATATCTGAAACGTAATGAAATTAGATATTTGCTTTGGAGTCGTAAACAATCTTCTGTTTTCAATTTCACACTGATGATTACAGCTCAACTAGCAACATGACCTCAGATTATTGCAGACACTAAGGTTTTCCTATGTACATTAGTTTCACTGTTTAAAATGTATCCTTGGTACAAGATACTCATTTCTATATCTTTGCGATATGAACCGTATATCGACATTATATTGTTGTGATTCTTCAAAGAGAGGACGTTGCTTGAAGTGTGATGGCTATTGACAATTAATCGTATCCCACTTCGGAAAATTGATCATTAGATAATAACAATAATAAAAAAAAGCATCCAAAGAGTAAGCTCTTACTGTCTTGTATCAATTTACTACACCTGGGTGTCTCAAAGTGTGAAGAGAAGCCAACGCAGATTAATGTCTTGTCAAAGGACAATAGTCTCAACTGCGAACTATGTGATCAACAGTCCGGAGACGTATCCACTAAATTACAACGATAGTAACAGAGGAGGAAGTATCTATTCCAAAAATCAAGAAATTCTTTCGATTGTTCACACTCATACACATGATACCCCCCAAAAGGGGGAAATTCAATAATTGGTGGATAAATATCTACACCCCCTCCCCCGCCCCTGACAGATGGCAATCTTACCTATGAACATGATGACGTAAATTCCCAGTCCCGAGAAGCGACGGATGAAGAGAATGAGATTGATCCATGCCAGGAACACAGCCACTGCACCGCACTGCCATTGCCAACCCTATCATGAACAGTTAAGAAGTGACGACATTTTATTTCAAATTACATATGTCTTGAGAGCTCTTTCAATTGCTGTGCTGATCCCGGTTTAGATATATATAAACCGTTCCGTTTTTGTTCGTTTTGCCTCGCTCGCTCTTGGATGACGCAGCCCCTCTCCAACAAATGTGATGAAGACAATTATCTTTGCCGTCAATTGATGCAAGGTTGTGGAGCCAGTTACTCACCACTCTGAAGACTGCTTTATTTGTGGACCACTTCAGGAAGATTTAGTAGGCCCGAATCTTTTGTTAGAAAGCATTGGCTTCTATACGTCTGTATAGTCTCAGCTGTTTCACTTAAAGTGTTCGATTATTGTTGGTACTACTTTTTGGAGCGTATTTTGAAGGTCTTTGTAACTCAGGGAAAAGGCACTATATATTGAATACTGTGTAGATTGAGTTTGGTGGGCCAGATTTGAAAGAATATGTCAAAGCAGAAAAGACCAATCATACACGTAATGCCATAATACATGGACTGTAATACTTGTATGGCTAATTTCAGATGCGCCTAGGTATGATGTCATAATTATAAGCTCGTAATCTTTAAACAAAAATCATAAGAGATTCTCCTGTATGTGCGATTGACGCTTACAAGTTTCATTTTTGAAGTCTCGGACCTGGACCTGAAAAGGTATCATTCTCGGTCTTGACCATGGTCTTACCAGTCGTAGGCTAACCCCCATGAAGTACTGGACCCCGCTAAGTGGCAAGACAAGGAGAATGGCCAGGATGTACAGAGACCACTCGATTAGATTCCCGAAGCAGAAGTAAGACCACCTCTGAACAAGCAACTGGGATAACTACAAATTGAAAAGAAAACGATCAATGATTCTGTTTAAAAGTTACGAAATGTTCTTGGACGGAGCCATCAAGAGTGTTAACAGAAATATAAACCCCTTCTAAAAATTATGCAATTCTTGTTTTAGCGTTAATATACCTCTTGATAGTATATTATCATACTTGTCGTTGGTATCAACTAAAAGCCTGTTTATCCCCCTTTGCAAGTCAAAGGTGAATTGTTGCAAAATACATTGCTAGTGTCAATAATTAATTCTTCATTTGTTTGGAGGACGGATAGTATATTATGTGTTACATCTTATAACATGCATATCCTCGTTATAACCACACACAGAAATGCGATTAACTCGACACAAAACAAAAGCAAATTTTGAAAAATTGGAACGTACCTCCCGAAGCAGGTTGATCAAGGATAGAACCAGTATGATCCAATCACCGATGCGACCAAAGAAGAAGATCGTAGCTTCATGGAACCCTGCAGTCCATCTTTGTTCGCCGTTGGCGAACCAAGATACCCCCGAACTCTGGTTGGCTTGTCGAACATAGTAATTAGGCGGGACTACGATGACGTAACCAGTTAGCATAGCAACAAAGAGAAGGTACGAACCGAGGGAGGCCAAGAAGAAGTACTGTCCAACTCGGCTCCACTTGTGACTGAGCAGGCTCGAGACAAGGGGATGGCCCAAGAGATCTGCACGCTCCGAGGTCACCTGAAATCCAAAGAGTTTGCTTGATTTTTATTGATAAGGAATAAATAGGAACGTCATATTTTATCAATTGTATGATTTGTATTGATACTGAAGAAATAGGAATGTCATATTTCATCAATGTTATGAGTTGTATTGGATACTGAACTGAAAATCGGGAACCAAACAGAGCTACAATAATCCATCTCAGATGAGGTGCTTGAATACAGTGTACTTGTAGATACGGTTATTTCTAAATTTATTTACACTCTTATAAGTAATACTGATTTAAAAACAATACCAAGAGGACACATCTGCATCACTTTTTTCCTCACAGATTTACAAGGCAAAACGAAATTGTCTTTTTTTTTTTCAAGATTCTACCATCCCAATTTCTCATAGGCCTTTATGCCACCCATGATCCATTAACAATTTGATTTTGGTTTAACATTCGACTCTTGCACACTAGCTCATGGGTAATTACTTTCTACTCTTGGGTCGAGAGAGACGAATAACGATGTTTGTCAACACCTGGTAAAGGAGGAAAAAAACCTTAGCCACACGACAACATTTCACAAAGGGTTTGTTAATTTGAGAGAGGGGCCATGCAAATTGTACCCACATACTCAATTGTGAAGTCACACTTATTTTCGACGAGGACATTGGATTGTACTGGCTTATAAGTATGGGCCCTGTTTCATAAAACTAATATCAATGATGTGATATGTTATTGGTTTAATAAGCTATCAAGTGGCCCTAACATGTAGAACAATGTGTGCAGCCCTTTGTAACTGCACGGAAAAGACGCTATATCAAATAACATTTTGTTTATTGGATTTCAAAAAGATACTTATGACATATACCATAATATTAAGAGCATGGTTAGCAGCAATGTCTTTTGAACTGGTCGTATACGGCCTCGCGCTCTTCATCAAATGCCCATGTTTATCGTACTGGTCTCCCGTCGGCGCCGCCGGAGTTTCAGGGATCTTCTTGGACTTGGGGTTACTCGTTTTGTTCGCTTTGTCTTTGACTGCGATATGTATCTCGCTGTCAGATGCAGATTGCCCGTTGGGTTTAGTGGTGAATGAAGTCTCATTGGTCTTATCCTCGTCCTCGTTGTCGTCATCATCGTCATCGTTTTTCTCCTCCTCCTCTTCCTCGTCATCATCCTCGTCATCATCGTCTTCATCTTCATCTAGGGAAGGGCAATGATAATCATAAAGTCTCCAAGTATTAATAATCAATATTACGTTGCAAACGTAAAGAGATCAAGAACAATTAGTGGTGCACTACCTACTTCAGCACGATAAGATCTCCTCACATCCTACTGAACAATTTAGGGCATTATTCAAAGTATAGCATTGGTGCTTCAATTGTGATCATTACAAAACAATACCATTATTTCTCTGTGTGTTTTAGTTTAGTATCATGTTGCTTTCATTGAAAATTATTATGCAATTGATAGAATGAAAAGAAGAGTAGCTCCTTTTTGTTTAATTATTATTTTCTATGCGCTCTGTTTGTGGTGGAGCTGGAAAATCAGTCGACAGAAACAAGAGCGCAAAGCTGGATGGCATAAAGGTAGGGCTGGGGTGCTGGCAGATTTCTCTGCACTACTCGGCACACCACCAACTGTAACCTTGAAGAGCTACGGTAAACATGTATAATCCTTGTCAGCTTCAGTTACTACTTCTAACACCACTACCACCAATACCACCATCACTGTTACTAATACTGCTGCTGCTGCTAATACTACCTACCATCGGAATCCTTTGGGGTATCCCAATGGGAGAAGGAATCCTCGAGGAACTCGTAGTCAAACTCAACCCAAAAGTTACTGTCCTTGGGCCCTGCGTCCGGCGATACTTTGACACACTTATCCATGACTCGCTCAGCAACATCTGAAGAAGGAAAGGGAAATTGTATCATTTTCACGAAGTGGCAAGAGAGTAATACAGGTGTTCAACGCTTCTCAAGTGCTGTAAAATTACCAATGTATCAAAATATGCTTTGTGAGGTTGCAATGTGGTATTAAAGGGACCTCTATTAGGGATGTTATACTTTGGTATGACATACAGTACGCGCATGAAGCTGCTGGTACTGAAAGTGCTCAACTTAGGGGATATATAATTGTGTAGGCCGGAATAGTTTATTCTTTATACATGTAGTTATTTGTAAGTCTGATTCACGACACACATGGAAGAATGCAATTACTCCAGCCTTAATTTATGTAGAATATGGTAAACATGAATATTGAAGAGTATAATGGTGACTGAAATGCTGTGTATATTGTGATTAGGAATGTTGAGAAAAGGAACAGCAGACGGATGAAACGGTTTCGCTCTATCGATATCTGGGCAAATTCCCAAAGTGATTTCTATAATGAACAAAAGCACAAGGAGAAATGTAAATTTTAGGTCCATTTACACTGCCCAAAAACCGTAGAAACAATGAAATGTGATAAATCTCGACGACTTTTGCTTGCAGTGCGTTAATTAATTGTTCATTTACCTGGCATGTTTTTAATGAGTTTTCTCATGGGTGTAGTCCTCTCATACGTATCATCATCCAGGCTAGATACAGACATTACTTCTCGCCATTTATCGTGACTTAAGATCAAGTTGGCAATGTACCTAAAGATGAGAAGTAGGTAAAAAGAGAGTGATCAAGAGGGATAAAGAAATATCGATGGTGCGAATCATGGATAGATCGATAGAGAAGTCGGAACGAAAGTTTGGTGTGTTTAGGGGGTGTGGGTTTGAGAAATCGTGAGAGAGAGAGAGAGAGAGAGGGAGAAGCTGGTGGGAGGCGGTGGGAAGTCAGAAAAAGCTAGCCACTACATTTCATTTCGATCTGATAATAATAAGCTGTACGTCACTAGAGCCGTTATGTATCTAGTCAGCCTCTAGATTCCTTGTGTGATCTTAAAGTAAGGGGTGATGTATTTCATTGTGTTCTCATTGCCAGGCCTTTGATAACATTCGTAAGACCTAACATTATCAACAAATTTCAGTAAATCACTTTACATTATGTTATTAAAGAACCATTAAAGAACCTTTCTACATTGTTTAAAATGATTGTGTCAAAGTTCGGATAAAATAAAGGTTTTTTTTCCTTCAAAGTTTTAGACCCTTGGAAGAGAGAGTGTGTGGGAGTGAGGGAGAGAAATGAAGGGGGTCTGAAGAGGTGAGAGAGGGAATGACTAATAGCTAAATATGTAGATAAGATAAACATGCAGTTATTGACGTAAAGAGAGAGAGAGAGACATGGGGATGAGGAAGGGGAATCGGGTTAGCTAATTCATCTTGTTTTGTGATCTTACTCGTGCCCGTTGTCGATGGCATAGTCGAGGCAGTTGAGTCCCTGCTTGTCTCGCAGTACGATGTCGGCTTTCTCCTCGTAGACGAGAAGCTTCACCATATCGATGTGACCTTCCTTGCAGGCTAGATGCAAAGGAGTTATCTGGGAAATGAAGCAGAATATTATATGCCTGTTAGCCATGAACTCGTAATAACCTGCCCTAATTATTGAAGATTGTAGTGATACTGCAATGTCGAAGTAACATTAGATTCCCATTATTCAAATTGTTTAAACATTAACAGTCTTTAATGTCATTTCATAGAAATGAACGTTGACTTCATGTTGTTATTTCTATTTCTCAGTCACACCATGCCAATCTTTTAAATGAATCCCAGAGACCTGGTTTTGTGATATCTCCTTCTTTCCTTGCAGCAGAAATATAACCAGGAACAGATCAAAGTGTCTGGCATTCGTCTCGATTATCAGAGGCTCAAGGAGGATTTGAAATGTTTCAGAATCGTTCTTTACCGCTCCATAATTATATACAGATGATCTGCACCACGTGCAAGAAGATAACTATATCAGATCTGAGTTACCTACCTCGTACAAATCTTTTTCATCAACCCGTGCCTTAGCTTTGAGTAGTTGCTTGACTGTCCTTATCCAGCCATTGGCTGCTGCAAGGTGCAAAGGAGTACGCTCTTGTGCATCGTCAAAGTTGCTTTTAGAAGAATTGAAAGAACAATTATTGATCAAAACCATATCAATGTAGATAGATAATGTAATCCTACCTTGAAAAAGTAAATTTTCATTTCGCCTTGCAACAACAAGTAGGGGAAATTAGATCTTTCCCTCTTTGTGATTCTCAGATAATTTCAAAATAATTATATTAGGGAAAATATTAGTCATTGCCGCCCTCCCCCACCGAAAATCGACACCCCTTTGCTGTTGTGACCAAAATGAGATTGCCTGTACATCTACTCGTTCAGGTATGAGGCTATGACGCGGCAAAAGCAGGCCGGTTTTCTTTTTATAATGAGGTAAAGTGTAAGTCTCTCATAACACAGAACTTAGTGAATCCACATAGGATGACACACCGTTACCGTTAATCACACGTTAACAAAAACGCGGTGGTTTACCGCGTCATTATTTAACAAGACTTTAGATTTCAGTTTTCTTACGTATCATTGACATTAGCCTTCGCCTTGATGAGCTCCTGAACGGTCAGGTCGTGTCCAGCCTCGGAGGCATAGTGGAGCGGTGCGTTACCCACGTCATCGCACTTATCAACGACTTCACTTCGCTTCCATCGAATCAATGCCGCTACCGTTCTGCAAAATGAAACATCATGAATATAAATTTATACAATCGTATTTCCTCAAAAACACAGAAGTTCTGGGCTCTGTTTTAAAAAAAATTGTTGGTGGTGGTTATTTTTCTCGTGGGCAGGGTAGGAGACAGATTTTTGTATAATCATGACTATAACAGCCAATGCAAAAATGCATACAAAGTATATATGATTAAAATGAAGAAAAAAAACATCATGAACTTGTTTCAATTGACTTTCTTCATTCATAGGTGCAGCAAAATATAGGGTTTATGTAAACCATTTAAAGATACTGTATGTGATGGTATTTGAGTGCATAAATACCATCTCAATGGGCAAACACATCTAACAAAGGCCTAGTAGCAACGGATGTATATTTTCATTCATGCGTTCAACTAATCATTTCTTAGAAAGATTATGCTATAAATATTCTTTCGATTTCAGTGTTATGAGTTACTCTGTGTGTCCTTTCTTGGCGGCATCAAGAATGAATTCGGCGATTGTGTCATCACTGGCGCCATGGAGCTTAGCCCCGTGGTGAAGAAGAAGCTGAGAGAAAAGAAGAGAGTCGACGTCATCATCATTATTCCCCTTAATCATCCTTGTTACAACAGTCATCTTTATCCTCACCCTCATCTTCATCAATATCATCATCATCATCGCCATCGACAACCTGAATAACATCATTATCATCACCATAACCACAACAAAGATCAATCACTATCGAGAAATCTACTCAAATTTCATACCCTATGCATATCCCATTGAAAAAAAATATTTTCGGGTTTATGTTATTGTCTTGTTCATAAGGTGATGGACAAGGCTATTGAAATTACCTCGGGTTTGATTTTGTTTTAGTATTTGCGTTCGTGCTTTCATCATCGTCATTATCGTCATCATCAAGAACAACACCGTTATCATCGGCACAACCAACGACGTTATCACAACCATCATCAGCAAAATAAACAAATTATCTTAACAATAATCATCGTAACCTTCACCTTCTTGTTCTTCTATATACAAGTATTTCTTCTTCTTTTACTTCTTAATATTCTTACTCTACTTCGTCTCTTCTTCCTCATGTCCTTTACCATTTCTACTGTTAACAAATCTCTTTTTATTTGCTTACCTGTAGTGTATTTGCTTTGTTCTCCGCAGCTGCCCACTTGAGGAGCACCGAGGCCGCGTCTTGATTATCACTCGTAGTCGTGCTCGTATTCAAGTTACGATTACGATCGAGCAGACCGATGATGGTGTCGAAACTACCGGAGTTGGTCGCGACCTGGAGAGGCGTGAGCTGTTCATCGTTCTTGGCACTCATGTCAGCACCGCTGTAGGAGTTAAAATTGGCGTATTAAACCACAGTGGAAAGATAAGAGCACCTTTAAAAACTATTGCATATGACAGGGGTTAAACAAAATATTCTGATAATTATGAATGGTTAAAGAAAAACATGCGAAATACATTATAAACACATCAGAGTTTCTTAAAAGATGACGGTCAAGGAACAACTAGGGAAACTAGAAGGCAGAGATATGTAGAAGAGTTTTACAATAAACCTCCGAGCTGGGAGAAGTTACGTTGATACTTGATAGACTAATCTTCTTTGCTTTCCTTTTTCTCAACTCTTTTCCTTTAGTATTCCTTGTTCGTTGATGTCTTATGGTATGTTTTAAGATCTTCCTCCATACATCGCCTTAAACATTTTCATTCTCTCCCTCGACTCTTCGTTAGTTCTATTTTGTCCCTTCATCTTCCCTCCCTTGTTTATACCTTAGTCTCATTCTTTATTGTTCATTCTTGTCAATCTTCTTCGTTAATATTATTTTGATCGTCTCTTCATATTCGTTAATTTTCTTTCCCCTTGATTTGAAGCTTCTAAACATCAATTTTCGTCACCTCTCGTTAAATACATTTTCTTACATCTATATGACTAAATATAACTACACATTGGGGGTTTTGAGCTACAGAAATGTATTTTAAGTGTTAAGACTATTTCTCACTTTTCGACCAAAAACTCCGCCACTAGTTGATGGTTCTCTAAGCAAGCGTGGTGGAGCGGGGTTTCGTTATCCCAATTTGTGACGTTGATTTTGGCGCCCTTTTCCAACAGCATCTTCACGATGTCGAGATGGCCAGCAGAGCAAGCCTCATGCAGGGGTGTGTCGTCGTTCTCTCCTCCCCCATAGTTGACCACATCTTCCTCATAATCGTCGCTGTCGTCGTCCGCCTCGTCTTTACTGTCCGTTTGATTTGCCATTAACACTGTGTCATACATTTTTTTTTTCAAAAGGAAAACCCACATGTAATGATGTGTAATATTCAGCTAACCGACTATAGCAATGTAGTGAGCTTTATATTAGCACAGTGTACGTACACACAGTTTATCATGAATGATGAATGTTCTCTTTATAATACTTTAAGTAACATGTTTAAATGATCATGTTATTCGTTAAGTACTACATCTATTCTTACAAGTTTTCTTTGAGAAATATGTAGGTTACAGGAAAATTATAACTCACAATATTTGAGATAATGCTACGGTCACTGAGGCTCGTACGAACGATAATTTCGTACGAATCTCCCTGTTTTTCCATTGTCTTCCCGAATTTCCATTGTCTGAAAATCGTTCGTACGGCGTTCGTAGCAGTTCGTAATGGCATTTGTGACATTAAAATACGGAAATGTGAGCATACTTGCTCCAGCAGCGTATACGAAGCGGACATGGGTGTAGACATTCTGCTCCCCCCCCCCCCCCCCCCGACAGGAATCTATTTTAAAAATATTTAATAAACACGGACAGGGAAACGCAAATGGAATAATGGAAATGTACTGGAGATATCCATATTATGCTAAATATATTACTCATTGCGGATATAGTATCGAAAATAATATCGCTAGTGATATTCGTTTGTCTCGCAATGTGGTCAATAAGGAATCTAAAAGATCACGACGTTTCGTATGCTACTGCAATACTTCGTCAGGTGATAAAAACTGTTGTAAGCAAGGGTCTTTTATACTTTACGGGAGGACCGTAAAGCGGTCTAAAATTCGATCGATAATTGGAACAATAACGCCCAATGCCTATTGGTCGACGCACACGGTGATCGACCAATCACCAAGGCCGCTGGTTCGGCCGCTGGTTCGGCTGATGCACCAGGCCTATTGGCCGACGCATACGGTACTCGACCAATCAATGGGCCGCTGGCTCGGGCCGTCTGCTGAATGGAATCGACCGTTGTTGGCTGGCAGGACGGCGAGTGTCATGGCGGCGTATCGTCCGCATCCAAAATTCGGGGATATCGATCCCGTTGTCTCTGTTGAAATTATTAGGATTGAGACGGATATTGATAGCTTCTTTTACCCTCCGTGTATACCAATGCCGTTCTTGGGAAAGGCACTGAACCCCGTCCCAGTCTGGTTGATGCTGGTTGTCCCAAGCATGTTCGGCTACGGCTGAGTTGTCAGTTCGACGGAGTCTGACGTCCCTCTTATGCTCAGTGATTCTTTCTTTTATCGGACGGGCAGTTTCACCGATGTAGGATCTATCACATCCTTTACAAGGGATGTTGTACACAATGCCGTCCCGTCTATGTGGAGGAATTGGATCCTTGGGGCGTGTAAGTTGTTGACGTAGGGTGGTATCTGATCTGAAAACCGTTCGAATGCCATGGCTCTCTAGGCGGCGCTTGAGTTGTTGGGAGACCCCATCAATGTACGGCAAGACTGTAAAAGTCTTGTATACCTTCTGATCCCTGGGTTCCGACGATCTATTCTTGGTATTGTGTATAAAACGGCGTGGGTAACCGTTGAGACTCAGGGCACTGTGAACACGGGTCCGTTCTGTGCATGGCTGTTGTGGACTTGTCACAATGCGTGAAGCTCTGTCAAATAGACATTTCACTAGACCTCTCTTCACCGATATGGGATGGTGAGAGTCAAACGCTATGTACTGGTCTGTGTGGGTAGGCTTCCTATAGACTGAGGTGGAGAGCCTATGGTTGTCGTGTCTATGAACTAGAGTGTCTAAGAATGCTATCTTCCCTTCACACTCTATCTCTGATGTGAACTGGATGGTTGGTTCAAGGCTATTCATGTGTTTAAGTAGCTTATCTGTTTCAGAGATGGGAACTATGATGAAGGTGTCATCTACGTATCTCTTCCAAACACGAGGCAAGCAAGAGAGGGGACATGTGTCCAACGCTTCTTCTTCGAAACTCTCCATGTATAGGTTGGCCACAACAGCCGAGACTGGACTGCCCATGGCTGCCCCTTCTGTCTGTTCATAGTATGAACCTTTATACAGAAAATATGTGGATCGTAGAACAAACTCGAGGAGTTGAGTGAGTTGTTCCGGTGAGAGTGCGGTCCGGGTAGACAAATTGCTGTCTGATTGTAAGCGTTGCAATGTAGCATTGCATGCGCCCTCAATCGGTACATTGGTGAAGAGTGAAACTACGTCAAACGAAACCATGCGTTCTTGAGTACCGATGGTTTGCTCTGCTATGAACTCTGCAAAACCACTCGAATTGGGAATCGTATATTCAGTCAAACCGGTGAGCGGAGAAAGAATATCAGCTAGGTACTTTGAGAGGTTATAGGCAAAGGAGCCTATGCATGACACTATAGGTCGTAATGGTACTGTGGGTTTGTGTATCTTGGGTAACCCGTATATTCTAGGAGGTTGCTTTTGTGTGGGTTTCAGTCTACGATAGGTCGGTTCATCCATCACATTGTCTTTCTTTAGGTTCAGCAAGGTGTTGGTAAGCTTGCGAGCCAAACGATCTGTGGGATCTTTCTTTAATACACGATACGGACCAGACTCCAATAAGTCGGTCAATTTCTCATGGTATATTGTGGTGTCTAGAATGATTGTGGCACGACCTTTGTCGGCTGGAAGAATAGTAATACTATCATCAGCCTTCAAAGTTTTGAGAGCGGTGTGCATTTCTTTCGAAATGTTGTGTTTAGGGGGGCGTGCTTTTTGTAGGATGTTGTCTACATCTCTGCGGGCGGCGTCGGCCGACTCCGCATCAAGATACTTGACCGCTGTCTCAACTTTCGCAATTATTTCGGTAGCTGGAATCCGTCTAGGGGAGACGGCAAAGCCGAGGCCTTTCTTAAGAATCTCTTCTTCCGAAGAAGTGATCGTTCTAGAGGATAGGTTAATAACCCACTTCTCCTCATTCGCTAATGAGGGCACCGTCCTGCTCGACTTTGGCTGTGTAAGTTTATCAAATTTCGTTTGTTGTCTCGTTTTACATTTCATGAAGACATCTCGGTAGATATCTTCATTAACCTTCACTATCTCATCGCTATGTTGGGGGACTAAGTTCGATATGACTTCGGCCTTCAAAGTTTCATATTCGGTCTTGGCCGAGCCAAGAGTGCGTCTGGTTAGAAAAATCCGTTCTTTTAAGAAACGACGGGATGCCGTTTCAGCTGCCTTCTTTGCCCCCATGGTACGCATCGGGGGTTTAATCCGTAGGTCATTGGGGACCACGGATGCTTTAATGCAACGAACCAAAAAGGTTAAGTGATTGGTGAACCGGGCCACCTTCTTGCTACAACGTTCATATCTACGCATCAGTTTCAGGGCAGGGCGCCCGTATGTTCGATCAATAATGCTAAATATATTACTCATTGCGGATATAGTATCGAAAATAATATCGCTAGTGATATTCGTTTGTCTCGCAATGTGGTCAATAAGGAATCTAAAAGATCACGACGTTTCGTATGCTACTGCAATACTTCGTCAGGTGATAAAAACTGTTGTAAGCAAGGGTCTTTTATACTTTACGGGAGGACCGTAAAGCGGTCTAAAATTCGATCGATAATTGGAACAATAACGCCCAATGCCTATTGGTCGACGGTTTTCAGATCAGATACCACCCTACGTCAACAACTTACACGCCCCAAGGATCCAATTCCTCCACATAGACGGGACGGCATTGTGTACAACATCCCTTGTAAAGGATGTGATAGATCCTACATCGGTGAAACTGCCCGTCCGATAAAAGAAAGAATCACTGAGCATAAGAGGGACGTCAGACTCCGTCGAACTGACAACTCAGCCGTAGCCGAACATGCTTGGGACAACCAGCATCAACCAGACTGGGACGGGGTTCAGTGCCTTTCCCAAGAACGGCATTGGTATACACGGAGGGTAAAAGAAGCTATCAATATCCGTCTCAATCCTAATAATTTCAACAGAGACAACGGGATCGATATCCCCGAATTTTGGATGCGGACGATACGCCGCCATGACACTCGCCGTCCTGCCAGCCAACAACGGTCGATTCCATTCAGCAGACGGCCCGAGCCAGCGGCCCATTGATTGGTCGAGTACCGTATGCGTCGGCCAATAGGCCTGGTGCATCAGCCGAACCAGCGGCCGAACCAGCGGCCTTGGTGATTGGTCGATCACCGTGTGCGTCGACCAATAGGCATTGGGCGTTATTGTTCCAATTATCGATCGAATTTTAGACCGCTTTACGGTCCTCCCGTAAAGTATAAAAGACCCTTGCTTACAACAGTTTTTATCACCTGACGAAGTATTGCAGTAGCATACGAAACGTCGTGATCTTTTAGATTCCTTATTGACCACATTGCGAGACAAACGAATATCACTAGCGATATTATTTTCGATATCCATATTGTTTTTATTATTCATTTGTTGGTGCTGTTGTTGACGGTATTGGTATTGGTTTTGTTGTACTTGTTTATAAGTTTGTTTCTATTTGACTGTCTGGCAGCCACTATCCCAGGGCAATTATCAGAATCATTATTAGAAATTACAACGAATTTTAAGTGCAGTCTCCAAAAGCCAATCCGAGGTGCTCTCACTTTATGTCTTTTATTTATTCAAGGCTAGCCAAATATTTCGCAAAAATTAGCCGATTGTTTGCCCCCAAATAAGCTACTTTTCAAACAAGAGTTGAGAATTTTACTATTGAATAATTATATCGAGTTAAAATATATACATATTATATTTGATAAAGCAAAACTCCTACCTTTTCTAAATCATGAAGACCTTTTCAAGTCGATAAAACTTACCATAAATATGCACAAAATTGCACAATTTCAAACATCAAAATGCAAAAAGGCTTCCACCCTCCCCCTTCGCTCGTTTCCTTGCTAGCCCTATGCCCGAAAACGAATGCTATTTACATCACATGTGTTGTATTATTTAATTAAATCAGTCTATAATAATAATCATTTCTTACCATGTTCGAGGGAGAGTTGTACCAATTCCTTGTGCCCTCCTCTCACCGCTAGATGGATTGGTGCAACGCCGTCACTGTTTGTCTCGATAAGAATCTAGGGAAAGATAGCAGATGAGTTATACATGCATGTCATATTAATGAGATAGCGTGCAGAAATGTCCTCCTCTTTATAAAACTCAAATTAAGATATTGTTTTTTTTTTTAATAATGAGAGGGAAGAAAGAAAGGGAAATAGTAATATGATAATTATAATCATAAGAAAGTGTCAAAGTTTAGTAACTTACTTCTTTTAATTTATCGGTCTCCTTTGCCTTTTCGATGATCTTCCTCGCGATCTTTTTGTTGCCCTCGTTGAAGGCGATGTGGAGCGGGGTGTTGAGATTGTCATCGTACACCATTAGGTCAGCTCCTTTGTTGATGAGGAGGATGGCGATGTCGATCTTCCCGTAAAGACATGCCAGCAATAATGGGGTCGTATTGCGATTATCCGCTTTCTATAAATCAAAAAGACATTTATCCATGGACTTTGTTTTTAGAAATCTGTCTGTAATCCGTGGTGTTGTGGTCTATTGGATAGGTTTCTGGACTGTGAACAACAGGGTGCTGGGTTCGAATTCCTTCAGCGGCATTAATGCCATTTGCCAGGATACGGCCCGGGCAACCTTTAATCTACATTTGCGACGCTCGACTCTGACGAGGGTGATGGGTACCTGACACGTTCTACAATGACAGCAGTGGTGAAGCCGGAGTAATAATAATGGAGCGCTAGGAATGGCGTTTTTTCATACTATGAGCGCTATACATGAAATACTGTAAAACGTATTATTTAAATCGATTTGTGCAGGGCATATTATTGTCATTATTGTTATTATTATCATTCTAGGAATATATCATTCGTTGACTTATGATTACGAGGTAACATTAATTTAACCATGGATATGACAAGTGGGATAGCGTGAGTCGACCGATTGAGGGGTGAGGTGGCAATGAAACGGCGGGTTGGGCTGTTTTGCATGGAAAATGAAATGCGAATTTACAAGGTTACTGATTATGAGAACGGTGCGAGAGGTGGTCAACAGGCATCTCATTTTTCGTTATTTTCACCCTTTACCCCTTCACTTTCTGTTTTTCTCGATTCTTCTTTCTTTTTATATTTTCACCTCTTGACTTGGAGGTAGATGCCCCGTACGTGCCCCCTAAAACTAGGCCACTGGCAATGATCGTTATTTTTGAACTCATTGAATTTATTTCTCAAAACTCCAATTATATTCCGGACATAACATAGGAGCAAAGCATTTTCAAAAGTCTTAACTTGTTATTTACATTAAGTTCGTTATCACTCTTAGAAAGAAGGTGAAACACAGCTTCAGTGTTGCCTTGTAAAGTGGCGATGTGAAGTGGAGTGCGCCCTCTGCTGTCCTCAGCATTCACATCGGCATTTTTCGACAACAAGAATTTCACGACGCCTTCATCGGGAAGTTTCGACATCCTTTTGGCCGCTTCAACCTGATAAATAAAGTGATAGAAACATAATTTTTACTAAATTTTAGTATTTCATTCACAAGTGATGATATCGGTAAGATTTGTTTTTCTTTCCATTTTTCTCCGTCAATGAATAATAAAAAAAATGTTAAACACTGATCGGCTTTCGTAAAATGGAATCGTTTTAAATTGACAAAGGCTATATATCCCTTTTAAAAATGGCCTACTTAATGCAAAAACACAGTGTACTGGAAAATTGAAACATTCGTCATTTTATATCCTGGACACTCTTGCTCTGGGTGTACCTGTTTATCATTTACTTATGAAAAAAACATTCAATAATAATGAATTGATGAATGTCCCTTACTTTTGCTAGGTCTTTCTTTGCACCAGCCGCTAAATGAAGAGGATGCCGATCAGCTTCACCGACATCGTCGACATCTAGATAGCACGTTACGATAGATGATTGTTTGCGAGATATTTCAGCAGTAGGCGGTGCATTGCAGTGACACGTAAATAGACGAATGGTGGAAGACAGAAAATGAGGAGGAATAAAGGGATAAAGGGGGTAGAGAAAGAGAGGGGTCGAGATCGAGAGAGAGATCGGGAGAGAGAGAGAGAGAGAAAGAAAGAAATTCACACACTGTATCAAAATAACGAATTTTATTCATTGTATTATTCCTTGAGGTGTCGTCATTAATCTCTCAAACCATTAACCCATCGCCACCTTACCGCAGCCCCCGGCCCATCACCAACATCACACCTGTCACATCATCTCCAGAGCAATCTAGCACATCATCTCAGATCCATGCTCGCATTTCATCCCTCCACTACCAATTTCACAATGACACCTTCCTACCACCATCTACAACAATGTGGCGAAAATCATCCAATGACGATGGAAACGCCATTAATCTCAACAACAACAACAACAACCCTCGATCACCAATCGCCATCGACATTCTGCACTGAATACCTCTGATTTCACCCGTTCATTGATAACCCAATGACACCTTCCTTCCATCATCAAGTAAACACCTCCACCACCAAACACCATCGACTCCCTGCACTCATACCTTCGATATCGCCCCTCCACCATTCATCCACAAATGACAACTTTCTTCCACCATATGTAACACAAATCTGCCACCAAACACCATCGACACCCTGCACTCATACCTCCGATGTCGATCCACTTTCAATCACCAAACGTTATGCTCCCTCCATCATCTACTATCATGACGCCTCCACCAACAATCGCCATCGTCTCAATCCCTGCGCTCAAACCTCCAATTTTACACCTCTACCACCAATGCCCCCCCCCCCCAAGAGACACCTTTCCTCCATTTCACCTGCAACCCCCCTCGATAACAATCTCCGTCAACCCTCTGCATCCATTCCTCCCACCTCAACCCTGAGTCCTCCACTATCAATCGCCCTACCTGCCCCATGTTGAACCAGGAGCTTCACCATATCTAGGTTGTCGATGTGGGCCGCGTAGTGGAGCGCGCTGTAGTTCTTGGCGTCGTGCTCCATCACTGAGTCGGCTCTGTCGCCCGGGTCCATATTATTCAGCAGCTGCTGAAGCTCCGCAAGTTGGCCCGCCCTCGCGACCTGAGATGTGAAAAAATATAAAACTAGTGTTATATTTAAAAGGACCACACAATATCTCAGCTAGATAAAATATTATTACACAACGTTGACTAGTTGATTATTTTATGAGAACAAAATGGTGCGAACATTGAGCAAGATAGTACCAAAATAAAGCACACGGGATTAATTTTTGAATTAAAAATAACAAATAAAAATAGAGCAAAAATGTGTGTACTATAGCAGCGGTAGTACATGCTTTGAGAAATAGAAGTAGTAGTAGTAGTAGTAGAAGTAGTAGTAGTAGTAGTAGTAGTAGTGGTGGTGGTGGTGGTGGTGGTAGTAGTACTTGTGCGGGTGGTGGTAGAAGTAGTAGTATTAGTAGTAGTATTCGTAGTAGTCATAGGCGCCGGAAGTGGGGGGGGGGGCAGCTGCCCCCCCCCCCCCCAATCACAAAAGTGGGGGGGGGGGGGGCAAAACGCATTTTTGCCCCCCCCAAAACGCCCCCCCCCCCTCAAAACAAAAAACAAAATCAGTAAAGGAGTAAAGATGGTTTGTATTTTTAACCCAAAAGAACATAACAATAATACAAACCTGAATTAAATGACGTATGAAATTCCATTCAAAGAAAAGGAAAGTTAACAGGAATTAAATTTCCTAAACATTGCGCATGCTACCTATATTTATCAATGTAGGTTTTTATAATAGCGATACGCGCATATCGTGGACATATTGCGAGAGAATGGGAAAGCGTGTCTGTTTTTTGTTATAGGGGTGAGAAGCTTATGAGCCCTTGAACGATGGCGTACTGAAGGGGGGGGGGGGGGTATTTTTTTTATTCGATACCAGTGATGTACAAATGTTGCTGAAATGACATGATTTTCCGGTATGTTTTCTCATTTTTTTTGTAAGTCATACCTTTTTATGCGTTTGTTGGAAAATTAGAAATTCCCAAATTTACAGTCGGGCGAAAAATATGCTTATTTAGAAGCATTTATGTTAGGGTCTGCAGAAAGGCCGGGCTCGGGGACTCGTGCCACCCTCAATTGTTGAAAAAGTTTGTTACAGAGAAAAAGAAAGAAAGAGAGAGAGAAAAAATAAGTGACCTGCCAATGTCACAAATGAGGTATCTAAATATGCTTATCTGACCATAATTTTAATGCCTAAAACCCCTAAACTTCTGGGGGCTCAGCCCCTTGACCCCCTACCGGGGCCCAGGCCTTGGACCCCGAGCCAAAATATGCTCATCTGACCGTAATTAAATGCCTAAAACCCCAGAGCTTACGGGGGCTCCGCCCCGGACCCCACCAAGGGCCCTAAGACGGTCCCCTGTATGCTCATCTGACCGTAATTAAATACCTAAAACCCCCGAGCTTCCGGGGGCTCTGCCCCCTGGACCCCACCAAGGGCCCTAAGGCGGGGCCCTGGATGCTCATCTGACCGTAATTAAATGTCTAAAACCCCAGAGCTTACGGGGGCTCCGCCCCCAGACCCCACCAAGGGCCCTAAGGCGGTCCCCTGTATGCTCATCTGACCGTTATTAAAGACCTAAAACCCTCGAGCTTCCGGGGGCTCTGCTCCCTGGACTCTCTGCCAATTAGTGGCCTGCCAGTGTCACAAATAAGGTATCTAAATATGCTTATCTGACCATAATTTTAATGCCTAAAACCCCTAAACTTCTGGGGGCTCGGCCCCTTGACCCCCTACCGGGGCCGGGCTCAGGCCCAGGCCCTGGACCCCACGCCATTTTACGCTCTACCTGATTGTTAATAATCCACTCTGTTGAAAAACGTTCCGCGGGGCCTGCCCTGCATGTAACGTGTAAGAGTGATGGTGATGCAGATTTTTCTTCTGCCCCCCCCCCTTCCAAACGTTTTTGCTCGTTACGTCACTGCCCCTGGAAGGTGAGCCCCCTGAAATGTTTGCCCCCCCCCCCCCAATCCCAAACTGCTTCCGGCGCGCCTGGTAGTAGTAGTAGTATTCGTAGTATTCGTAGTATTCGTAGTAGTAGTAGTAGTAGTAGTAGTAGTAGTAGTAGTAGTAGTAGTAGTAGTAGTAATAGTAGTAGTAGTAGCAGTAGAAGCAAGCGCGGATGGACGGGGGCCCGACGGGCCCGCCCCCCCCCCCCTATAAAAGGGGAAGGAAAGGAAAGGAAAGGAGAAGAAAAAAGAAGGAAAAGGAAAGAAAAAAGGGCCAGAAATATGAGTTAGAAGTAGACCAGGGCACTCACTGCTCATGCTCCGAGATTTGAGTCAGTTTCAGGTCAAGCTAGCCCTAATTCGTGTTTTAGGCCTATATGATTTAAAGGGACTTGGTAACATTGTTCGGATGAGAGAAAATGGTGCTTAGGTAATGACTTCAATGATAAATGTACAATTAAAGATAATCTGAAAGTTTGAGTGAAAACAGACCATTATTAATGATACAAATTGGGGAAAAACTGATCTGATCGATTCCTTAATTCTTCCAACTACATTATTACAATAATACATTTTGAATGGATGTAAATCGTCACAAAGCAATGAATTGGCTCTACACACCAATCCAGACATTTAAGTGTTGTAAGATTTTAAAAAGCCTATCTTATGTCTTATTTTCATGGAAAAAACAGTTGGGAAAATTCAAAAAATGGTGGGGAGAATTTACTGTTACGGAGGGAGTTGCACAATTAATGACGCTTTCAAAGAAAACCATAAATATATTTGTGGTCTAAATTTTAACTTCTATCTCTCAACCAAGGCTCAGCCAAGCGCAATCAACTGTTAAACGAATTTGTCATGAGTCCTAAAATTATCAACAGAGACTTTTAGATTAAGTGGACGAGAACGGCGTAAACGTCCACTGATCATGTGTGTCTATGGCAAGCCGTTTTAACATTTATTCTTATTTATTGACATCAATGATTACCATAGCTTTACAACAGAAAATCATTTCTTGATATAAAAAATAGGCATAAATGTTAAAACGGCTTGCCATGGACACGCGTGATCAGTGGACGTTCACGCCGTTCTCGTCCACTCAATCTAAAAGTCCCTAATGAGCAGCGATGGCGAACGATTGTCGCTGTAATTCAACAATCGTTGCTTACTTTGCTTTCCCCTAAAAAAATACAATGAGACATCAAGCTACATAGAACTATGATCGACAAACCTGATATTGTCAGTCTTGAAAACAGTCAGAAAACATTAACACTAGAATGAATAAGAAATAATGCGATCATATAAACAATTGCATTTTATCAATGCTAATCATGATCATCCAGTATCAAATACCTAAGCCAAACTCGAACCAGATGCAAATAAAGGTAAACTTAAATACATTGATTTATGACATATTGTCTATATTGTCATGATTGTATTCTCTACTTATTTCTTTTCCCTATTATTGTTTTGTATTCCTTGTATTGATTCAGTTCATTTATTTTCATTTTTTGGAGGGGGCGTGGTTAAAAAGTAACAACTTCTTTAACATTCCGTTTCTATGGCAATGATCTTATTTTGTTACTTGAAATGAATCA
Organism: Strongylocentrotus droebachiensis; assembly: GCA_035222895.1. Lineage (NCBI taxonomy): Eukaryota > Metazoa > Echinodermata > Echinoidea > Camarodonta > Strongylocentrotidae > Strongylocentrotus > Strongylocentrotus droebachiensis. The sequence continues at coordinate 63,855 of JAVYIG010004024.1, forward strand.
AATGTTAATCATAATCAAACAGACATCTGAGGTTATTAGAAGCTTACTATTTGCTTTATGTTGTTGAAATTCATAATATTCCCTCACAAAATCCAATGTTTCTTGATTCGTTTTCATTACAATAGCCCAGCAAGCACGTCCATCACACTTACCTTATGGCAACCAAACAGATCATTATACCCGAGTGTCATAGGAAACAAAGAGTAATCATTTGAAATTATGCAAACATGGGCATTGGACTGCGTAAATTGTCTACGTCATATTAAGCCATGAATATAACTGAATTTCTATTGAGCATTTACAATCCCATTTTCCTAACAAGTTGACTGTAATTCAGTCGAGCTATTGTAAAAAGGCAATATCGTGAGACTGCACAAGAGATATGTTTTTATTCTCAATTCATTATATTCGAGTCACTGACTTTCCCACAATACTTTGGTTGTATCCTCGTTCTTTGTTGTAAGGAAATTCCTCTCCTTTGTAATTGTCCACAAGCGAATGCCTCTCTTCGCCAGAGTAAACAATGATGTTTGTTTTCGTTTTTCTGATCATAAACCATGGAAAATACGATTTTCAAGTTTTAGATTTTAGAATATAATTATGCTAAAATTATGATAAAGCTTAAAGGTACTAATTATGTCCCACTTGCAGCCAACATCAAATTCTGTAGAAGTTTGCAGGAATTATGAATATGTCACGTATGTCCTACCTGTGAAATTTAAACGTTAGCAGTGTCCTGATATTCAAATTATGTAAGGAACCCGTTTACTTTCTATTCTTCACTGTCAGACATTATTACTATACTATTGACTGACTGACTGATTTTCTTTTTTTTGGTAATAACATACAGAAAATGAGCTGATAAGGGTACATGAGCCTTAGTCTACATCAGTAATCCATTTCTTGTAATGGCCAAAATTAAACTGATTGAATCTTTGCGCAGCACAAAACGTACTACCATTCAGTACAAGGGTCTGAAAATCAGACTATTACGAAATTGACTGCAACCACTAAAGTCGATTCGACATCAAATGGTCGTTATTTTCCCACTTTAAGACATTGTCAAGCCATTTTTTTAAGGTAATTTCTTAATTTGTATTATCTTTCAAATGCCGTTGGAATTTAACCTTTTCTAATTTTCGCTTGCAAATGAGACAGAGTATCTTTTAACATAAGACTCCAAGCAACAAGTCCACTCCTCAGTTCATCTTTGATATCTACGTTTATGTTCTTTTTACGTTTGAAAGATAAGATATACCATGACCCAATGAACTAGAAAAGTATCAAAACTGAAACGTGTTTTTTCTGAAACTGAAATGTTTTCTTTGGAAACGTAATACTTTAATACCAGACGAGTGTATAGAACCAGTTGCGTATTTGAACACATACAGCAAAATAATTATTATAGGGAAGTGCAACTTCTATACTGCATTGAATTTGAATTGCAATTATGTTTTAATTGTGTTATTCTGGGATATATATCTATAGTTTAGTTCCGAAGTTAAGATGATCAATGATCTCATATATTGCCCAATGTCATACCTGCACAACAGATTTCTTCTGATTCTGTTTCTTCTTGACTGATTTCGCCCTGCTGAGCGTTGACGTCTCCTCGTCGCCATCCAGATTAAAAAAATCATCATCCAAACTACTCAGGTCATCCAAGTCACTATCGCCCCAGCTGTCATCCCAGCTATCCAAGTCCAGGTCGGCGACGACGGTGACCACGGGTGCAACATGCCTCTTCGACATGGATCGCGACTTCGAAAGTGATGCCATGATCACGGGGTCTCTGATTTCTTAATCAAACCAATAACTGAAATCTGTTGATGTATAGGCCTAGTTAATATACTTAACGTCCAGTTCATTGAATGTTGTCAACCGAGCCGGCCTGTTCTACCTTTTTGTGTGATTGTAACCCGGAAAAGCACAAAATACACGACTAAAATCTTCTCCCTTTTGTTGACCGCGATTTCCGCCTACTGTGTACTTGTTCAATTAACGCAGTAAAATACGAACGTGGGTTTCGAAAGTCAAGGTGAAATGAAAAATACAATGGTGAAACTTGTTTTGTTTGTTTTTCGAGAATACAAAAAAGGAGATTATTTTCACCTTGTACGTTGCTGAACATAGCCAGCGATGATTGATTTCGGAATAAAAAAAAAAAACGGAAACAATATAGCAGGTAAATTATTATTTGCAAAATTGCTTGCATCCGCTTTCTCATTGGCAGGCACGTAGCCAGAGTTTGATGTTTGGGGGGGGGGGGGGGGGGGGACACATACATGTAATCGATCGAGGTCAAAATAGGGGTCTAAAAAAAATGCAACCGATCCTGGAAATTTACGTGCCCCCTCCCCCGTGGCTACGTGCCTGCTCATTGGACAGAGACGACACTCTGCCGTGTTTGGTAAACTCGTTTTGTTTGAAAATCTGACCACTGATTTCAATCCAGCTTTAATCTGGAAGCTTACATAATGTGTATGCCTACCAGTATTTTGTTTTGTTTCCTTTAAATAAAAAAAGTTTTTATCATTACCATAATTTGTTATTTTGCATAGTAAATGTGCAATGATCTAATGTTATGCTCAATGTGTCATTTGAAAGAAAAACGAATAAATATCTTATCAGTATAGCTTCCTGAGTGAGCTGCCAAAGGGATTACCCAACCAAATGTGTCTAAGAAATATAGTAATAATGGTAAGAAATTATGGAAAGAAATGCAACAGGTTACAGGCATGACTAAAAATGATAGTTCATCATCTTGTTGTATAGACAGTGATAAAATGAATGATTTCTTTGTTAATGTTGGTAATAACATTTCACAATCATTTCCTCGAAGTAAGTCTATTAAATGGAAAAACCCAGCATGAGATTTTTTAATGTGTATATTTTTCGGGAACCCCCCCCCCCTCCCTTTTGAGTGTTTTTGTTTTTGTTTTTGTTTTGTTGTTGTTGTCCTTTTCACCATACTAGGAACAATGATAGTCTTAATGTAATCCCACTTGAAGTCCACCTCCTAATTTTTAAACAAGCCTTTACATTTTCCGGTGCTAAGCGATGGAATGGCATTTCCCACTTTATACAAAATGCCCAAACCATTGAAACTTTTAAATTGATTTATAAGAAGTTTTATTTTTAATTTAATTTGTGTAAATATTTATATCTATTGTCCTTTTTTGTATTTTTTTTAAAAGTATTTTATTAAAATGTATTGCGTCTGTAGTATACTAATGATACTTACATTTCTGAGTTTTTATTATTTTGTTTTAATAAAATTATTGTATTTGAAATACATGAATAAGAATATTTGTTATACATTTTACATGTGATTTGCTTTTTAATGTAAACAGGACCGTGTTGAAAAACAGTATACCTGAACATCATTATTATCCTGTATAAAGATGTTTTAATGAATAAAATAAATAAATAATCTTACCTTATCTATTTGGGGTAGGGGGCATCGGGCTTACGGAATAGGATTCGAGAGAGAATGGGGTCGTACTATCATCTTTTTGTCACGTTGCCTTACCCCCCCCCCCCCCCTTCACTTTTCCTATTCTCTTTCTCCCCCACCCCCACCCACCCCTTCTCTCTCTCTCTCTCTCTCTCTCTCTCTCTCTCTGTTTGTTGATGATATTACTTTGATGAAGAAAAAAATAGTATATTACACAGCGCCCTCTACTAAGCACATTCAGAAAAGAGTGACCAAGTTGAATCTAGACTAAAGAGTATTTTAAAATTTGTCTTTGTACACCCCCACACCCCAAGGAAATGTTTACTCTTTCTCTCTCTCTCTCTCTCTCTCTCTCTCTCTCTCTCTCTCTCTCTCTCTCTCTGTTTATGAATGACACTTTGATGAAGGAGTGCAACATAATTACACAGCGCCTTCTAATCTTTGCGCTTATTTGCTAACTACATTTAGAAAAGAGTAACCAAGTTGAATCAAGACTGGAATATCAAAATAGTCTATTAAAATATTGAATAACATTTAATCAAATTGGGTAATGCTAATACTGATAAACCTACACAGTTGCCAATAAATGAGAAATAACGTTTATTAGTGTGTTTATAGATTTAAAAAAAATCGAGAAGTGAAAAGGGGGCACAAACTCCGCCATTTGACGATTAAAATATGGTTCAATTTGTCTGGATATCAAAGTATTGGCCTTCTTTTTTCCTTCTACTAAGCGATACATTTGAATTTGGCCTATTACTTTATTAATCATTTTGCTCTTTTTACTCTATCATAATGGAAATCATTTAAATTAGTGATATTCTGAGTTTTCTCTGTTTATTATGTTATAATGGACACTATTTCTTTATGTTTATTTGTATAATAAGTTTCGAGTTACCTATATTTATTTTATTTCCAGCACAGCAATATAATCGACTTTAAGGACATTACTTATGTGGTTTTAATATGTTATTATAATAATCGGTGATGTTTAGTAAAAACATATGTTTAGGCCTAATTGTCGAACGGATATAATGGTTATTAAATGTACATGTAAGTTTACTTACATGTACATTTAATAACCATTATATAACCATATGAATAACCATATGAATGTGGGCAAATAACAACTTGTAAAACGTAAAACGTTGGTGTGATTCGTTATATTTTCTATGTGCACTGTAACTGTAAAATCATAGTACCTTGTAACAAAGGCAATGGAAACAGAATTTCTATGTTTCACTAGAGATCAATACAGATGAAATGAAATGATGATAGTTGCCCCTTCATCTTTCTGATTAATGCGTTGGTGGAATAAGGGTGTGGTCCGTTTAGATAAACGGAATGATTAGTTTTCAAAAATTCCCGATATTCAGTCATCACCGGAAACACAAACTACGTGCATTTATCTACCACTGAGTCAGCAGGTATGTAGCTTGCATCTTCCCACAAATAACTGGCCTATGCGTCACCACTAACGAGGGAATTCCTAGCAATTATATACGTAGATTCTAGTTTTCTGCTCTGTTTCTTGGCATTTTGGTTTGAAGAGCGCCGTCTTTCGATGAGATATCGGAGAAATTCCATTCAAATAATTGAGGTGCGCATGCGCAATACAAATGTACGGTGATATTGTGAAGACGATCGCATCGACACCGTACCATGGTACCACCGCGTAGTACGCTGCCGTTTTGTGTGTATAACGTGTATCCCGTGTACGCGCACGTACTATGCGAAAAACGTAAAGACCGTTTAATAATTGTGTATCGACAATTCGACATCAATATCATCCGCAAGGTGTGAGGCAAAGGCCGAGAATGAATTTTCGTTTTATTGGATTAACCGACCACGACAGCTGATTTAAGGATATAAACAGGGATTTTACACCTCTGAGAGTTCCACCAACACATCCAAAATGGAACCCCGGAGTAGGGAAGAGGATAGATTGAGGTTACATGGGGCGATTCAAGATTGGAATGCTACTCGGATGGACCTGTTTGAAATTTCGGATCCTGATATGGTACGTGTTATACCAACGGAAGCGGCGTCGCAGCAGCGCGGCGGTGGTGGGTTGGGCACTGGGCTTGGGTCTTCATGCTGAATCCGGGCTAACTCGCCCCGCGGGACATCTCGCCCCAGCCTTTTAGGCTGGGGCGAGATGTCCCGATATGATTAATCGATCGAGAGATACCAATGTGTATATGTTTGTGCTCATTGTGACTTAATAATGCCATTTCCAACCACAATCTGCAATGGTATTGTGTTATACTATTGAAGACAATCTATAACTTCTCTTTAGGTAAAATGACAAAAAAACGGCATTTCGGACAATTTACTCACAGCTCGCAATTCGCATTGCCGCACGTACATTAAATGTGCGTTGTATCGACTCGGACCACTGAAATTCGAGCAGTGTTTTTGTCAGTAAATCACTGCAAAAATATCATTTTCATAATGTATGAAGGTCTATTTTTGATTCCTGGTATACATTTCGTTATTGAGAAGTCGAATGTACTACGTTTTAGACGAGATGGCTGATGTTTGTTCACATTCTTTCGTCCTGGCCGTAAATTAGCAGACTACTGTTGTGCACCGCGCAGCAGCTCATCGCTCAGCTCAGTGTCCAGCTAGCAGTACAGCGCCGCCGCCGGGCGGGTCGGCGGGGGAATTCACTGACTCGGCATCCGTACCCGCTGCACTGCACTGCCCAATTTGATCGAGTGAGTAAACTAATCAAACTACAGTAAGGTCCTCATCTAGATCTATATCTACTATATTATCATTATTCATTCAGAGTAGAATATCCAATTTGATTGAGTGAGTAAACTAGACCACTGTAGCTACATCATTATTACTATTAGTCATTCAAGTTTTTGTATAATTACGCAGCCCCCACCACCTCCCTCCCCCCCAAAAAAATATATATATATATATATTTGGCTCAATACGCCTCAGCTTGACGACAATTCAACACTTGATCTGAAAATGCTTACAGCTTAGTTATGTTCTTATATAATAGACTGTTGCATAGGCTTAGGAACCAGGGTGGCTTGGGGGGGGGGGGGCACAACCCCCAATAAAAATATTGGGGGGCTCAGATTTCATTGCGCCCCCCCCCCTAATATTTTTGGCGGGGCTTATAGATATCATTGAGCCCCCAATGTTTTGGTGTGGCTTAGATATCGATGAGTCCTTAGGGGCTCAGATACCATTGAGCCCCCAATATTTTAAGTGGGGCTCAGATATCATTGAGCCGCCCCCAATACTTTTTGCGGGGCTCGGATATCATTAACCCCCTCCTCCCCTATCATTATATTCTAGGCATGAAACTCATGTATACCTATAACCTACAGACTTACAATTCAAATATAAACATTTTATAAATATTTATTTGGGGAGGAAGGGGGGGGGGGCTCATACATCGGAACTCGCATATCATTGACCCAAAAATATATATTTGGTGGATCTCAGATATCATTGAGACCCCCAAATATTTTGACGGGACTCTGATATCATTGAGCACCCCCCCCCCCCCCCCCCAGCCTCCTCCCCATATTTTGGTGGGGCTCAGATATCATCAGACCCCCAATTATTTTTGGTAAGGCTAGGATAATATCACGGAGCCCCCCGATATTTGTGAGGGGCTCAGATATCATTGAGCCCCCCCCCCCCAATATTTTGGCTGGGCTCGGTTATCATGAGCCCCCCCCCCCCCTAATATTTTGTTCGGGCTCGGAAAGGCTATCATTGACCCCGCCCTCCCCAAATATATTTGCACACTTATGTTCTGGGCTGGAAGCTTCATGCGTTTATATAATCTACTGATCGACTTAGTATTCAAATTATTATTAAAACTGAGAGTTTATGAATTTTGGAAGATTGATTGAGAGTGGCTCCTTTGTCAACAACCAGTATTGTCTCGACACACGTACTGCACACCAGCCAGAGGCGGCCCTCCCTGCCCCGGGGGGCAGGGGGGCACAATCCCCTCCCACTTTTTCAAGCACCCTTTTTACATATGAATAGTGCCCCTTTTACTTTGACAAGTGCCCCTATTAATTTTTTTAAAGTTCCTCTTCCCCTTTTCAACTCTGATAAGTGCCCCTTTTATTTTGACACGTGCCCCTTTTCCTTTGACAAGTTCCATTTTTCCTTTGAAATAAGTGTCCAATTTCCATTCTCATAAGTGCCCTTTTCAATCTCTAGTAAGTACCCCCTTTTCAGGTACGAGAAGTGCCTCTTTTCACTTTTGATTAGTGCCCTCTTCACCTCTGATAATTGCCCTATTCAAATCTAAGAGGTGCCTCTCTTACTTTGACAAGTGCCCCTTTTCCTTTGTAATAAGCGCCCCTACCCCTTTTAATAACTACCCCCCATTTTAACTCGGATAAGCGCACCTTATATTTTCACATGTGCCCCCTTTCCTTTTTAATAAGTGCCCCATTTAAAAAAGAGCCCTTCTCCTTTTCATCTATGAAAATAGTTCCTTTTCATTCTCATGTCATGAGTGCCCCTTTTCATCTCTTGTAAATGACCCTATTCTATTCTGAGAGATACTCGATTTACTTTGACAAGTACCCCTTCCCCTCCTGATAAGTGCTCTTTTCATCTTTTATAAATGCCCGTTATTTTAACACTCCCCCTTTTCCTTATAAGTGCCCTTTCCCCTTCTCATAATTACCACCTTTCGTCTTTGATAAGTGCCCCGTTTATTTTAACATGTGTTTCTTTTTCTTTTTAATAAGAGCCACAGCCACTTCCCCTTCTCATTACCCTTTGAACAATATGTGCCTAATTTCCTTTCAACATCGTCTCCATCCCTCCAATCAACTGCATCACTAACAACCCTCTCATCATCTGTATCTCTTATCAACAAACATCTCCATCCCTCTCGTCAACATCGTCTCCACCCCTCTCATCATCTGCATCGTCAACATCCCTCATAATCTGCATCTCTCATCAACATCGTCAACACCCCTCTCATCTCCATCCCTCATATCATCAACATCGTCTCCATTCCTCTCATCATCTGCATCTCTCATCAACATCGTCTCCATCCCTCTCATCATCAAGGCAAAGTATAATACACCTGAATTACTCATAACTATAGGATACAGTCCATGAAAATCAAGATATCAAACTTTGATCGTCATCAGTGGCGAAGCTATAGGGCACCGGCATCATTATGGAGCATCAGTCTTTCTCGGAAAATAATTGCAAATTTAAGGGGCCGAGGATAATGGAGAGATGTTGCGGGAAAAATAAAGGTCCGGACGTCAACTATTCTCTCCCCCCTCCCCCCCATAATCTGTTTGTCTTTTCTAACCCTCCACTCGATTATACAGGGTAAAGGTGCCCCCTAATAACCTACGCCACTGATCTTAATTGAACTATTAACTTATACAAGTAAGTTTTATGAATTCAGATAGTTCCATTTCACAAATGACTAGAAACAATTTCTACTTTAAGTCAACAGTACTGTTGAAACAGTATACTTTCACCATTCTGAATAAAACACTTTTTGTTACTTTGATTATTTTATATTCTATGCTTATCGCATTGTGGATGTATTCACGAACTGCTCGACGGCAGCTACTATTATACATCAATCAATTTGCCAAGTGACTGACAGGTTTCTTTAACTTTGACAGTCTACTAGTCTTTCGAATCCGGGAGCTAATGTCCAGATTGGTCTATTGTCTCTCATCTGATAAAGTGTGATTGCCACCCAATCACTCACAGAAGGCGCCGCGAATGACCGGTCGCATCAAAAGGGCGCGATTGGTATAGGTATTGTTCAACGTCAATGAAAGAGATGATGATGATGATCATAGCCTATTGTTTCGTCACCCAGATTGCTGATTTACAATGTGTCGTGCCAAATTAAGTGGCAGGTAAATGGTAGACCTGAGCGATATGGGATCATTTAGCTAATTCAGTAAAATTCATTTTTAAACCTAACATCACAGTCATCAGTATCATGATATACAAATTCTTAAAATACAAGTCCACTCAATGACTTACTTTCAATAGAAGCAGAACATCGTACAACCAATCAAAACAAGTTTGAGCAAAATCGGATTACTGATAAGAAAGTTATGAATTTTTGAAAAAATTATGTAAAACTATGGAACAATGAAAATCACGACACAAATTGCCAATTTGGTTATCGGTTTGTGACGTCGTGTCCTCACTATTTAGAATTGTTTTATATAATTTAATCCCATTAATTTAATTTTTTTGCGATTGGGGTCACGTATTCCCGTAGCTAACGTCATTGCTATTTAGTTTACTTTATTTTAGTTAAGAAAGTTATATTTTTGTGATAGTAATATGCAGCGCCATGAGCGTCAGAGCCTGGCGGATATTGGCGCTATATAAATATCCATATTATTATTATTGGAACTATTAACTTACAAAATACTAGTAAATCGAATATTATGATTTCAAACAGTTCTATTTTACATAAATATAATTGGCATTAATTCACCATCCCGTAAAGACACATTATTTGTTACTTTGATTCTGTTTTCAAGAACTGCTTGACGACAACAATTTGCCTAGTGAACCTGATCCCTGATCAAACAGAGATGATTTTGTCATTTAAATTGTTTTCTTTTCACATTTGAGACTCAGTTTTTCATTATCTCATAAACAAATTATTTTGTGTAGCCCTCTGTTTAATGTTTAAAGATGCATTTAAGAAACATTGGGACAATGAGTGGTAAAACAAAAGAAAGATAAAACGAATAAAGATAAAAATTAGATTTCAAGTTGCAATGAGAATACTTATGTTCAACCTATTTCCTTTTCAATTTCTCATCTAATATTTTGTGTTTATAGTCTATTATTTGTCTTTGCCTCTTATTAAAATCTTTCAATAGACCTCATCAAATGCAAAATGGTGTCTTCTTTATGGAATGTTACATCTCCCTTAGTTGTCCTCGGATATACTAAAAATACAAATATATAAAACATCTCAGCTGTTAGCGAAATAGCGCTAATAGCGATTGTGATTATTTGTTAACCTTTTCTCTACCCACCCAGTATAATAAATGTGTCGGGGAAAAAAACAAAAAAATAACTTGTTTTAGAATTCAAAGCTACATTAAAATGGCTGCAGGACGCCACATACCGGTAAAAAAATGAGCCATTTTAGGGCGTGACATGACTATCTATCTTTAATCTTTAAAACATAATATACCGGTATATATTTTAATAGAAATACATCCAACAACAAAAAAATTGCCCATGCACACTCATTCTGTTGACCAGGAAGCTACAACCAACTTATGATATACAGGTTAGAATTACAAATTTGGTTTATTGGTTGTTAATTTACCTCACTGCTAAAGAAAGTAAGCAACCAGAGGACCAACTGCTTCAGGTCCTCTTCGAGAGAGGACATAAATTACAGATGATTAATCATATGTAACTTATTTTGCTTAAAACTATAGAAATGTAGGAACATAACTGTCAATGTGTTTTCTTTTCTTTATGTGTTTATCCCAACAGCCCGTTGGGGAAAGCAGTCGTCTGTCTTCCATAGAGCCACTAAACCTCACGAACGACTCATTGATCGTCGAGCAGTCTCTCTCGTCCGATGAAGGGCAGCCACCAAACTTCACCAACGACTCAGCAGATCAGTCATCAATCGTCGAGCAGTCTCTCTCGTCCGATGAAGATTCGTCGATCATCGACCAGGCCACCATCTACCAGGTTGTAGAGGGTTGCTCCCAACGAAGGAAAAAGTTGCTTCTTGACAGTCATGGCTACAGCTATGTGGAAAAGAGGACGAATGTCAACAGAACAGTCTGGAGGTAAGACATACAAATATAAATATGGATCTATTTTATCACAGAGATGTTACAGATGGAACTTCCTTCCTCGATAATGCTCGCTGACATAATGAATAAAAGATGTAAAATCAAACATATTTCTCTTAAATTATCTCTTGCATGCATAAATGCGCAGATATATTTAATGATATCTGAAGATTTTAAAAAAGCTAAAAAATTAGAGGAACGATCTTAGCACAGAGAAAAGATTAACTTTGAACAATATACACTGTTTTTCATTTTTATAAATTTTTATTTTATTTCAACTGTTTGAGACTCAGAGTTGTTTTAATAAATTATGTTCGGGACTCAATCCATCCATAACATCTTCCTAAGCTTATTATATATTGCAATTATTTTTTTGACAAACTTTGTAGAGCGTCTGACGGACACTATACAAAAAACTGTTACTATTATTTAACTTTACTTTGTCAAATTTTGTTTAAACTTTGTCAGATTTAATATCATCTTGTTCAAACTTTCACCTTTTCATGAAAGCTACTTCGTAATGCAGGCGAGACCGCCAGGGGCGTTTCACTTCTTTACGAAATGAGGAAAAATGTAATACATGTCTTAAGTCATAATGCAAATAAAAACAAATTCTCACTATGTCTCTTTCAAATCATAGGTGCTCTGTCAGGAACAGTGAGGTAAAGTGCTCCTCGACCGTGATCCAGCAAGGGATGGTCTACACGCCTGGTCTCCATCGCCACATCCACCCTCCTAAACATGCTGAGGTACATCGAAGGCTGCTGCACAAAGAGCTCAAGATCCAGGCCAAGAGGCAGCCACTGGCTGGAGGCATGGAGATAGCTGAGGGCGTCCTGCTCCAGCGTGGTCTGACCTACCCTGCACGGACAGCGACTCTGAAGAGGATGGCCAATCGGGTCAGGGAAGCTGACAGACCGAAAGAGCCAAGAACGCTGGATTTCGACCTCAACGAAAACTTCCTGCCCGATGGTAAGAAATAAAAATAAATAATAAAAATGATACGCTTTCCAAAAAGGAAATGAAAATTCATAGTGTGAAGTAATGAACTTTTATAAACGATAGTGATAACTATTAAACATACAAATCCAATGGAATTTCATTACAAATCCAATGGAATTTTATTGGTTATAAAATATAAGAATAAGGGCAACAAAATTGTTCATATCAGGTTAAATAAAGCAAGAGCACGAGTCAGTACCTACCTGTGCTAAGCTAGATCATATTCACAATATATCTGATCTTTTTTTTGGGATTTTTTTTTTTTTTTAATATCAGTTGGTCCATCATACGTTCACAAGAAAATATTTTTGTTCTATATTATTAAATAATAATATTTGTATTCCCTTCTTTCTTGCTCTTTTCACAACTTACAGATTTCCTGGTTGCAGATATAACCCGTGGAGGCCACAGGAGTCTCATTTATGCTACCCCTCAACAGCTGCAGCTGCTGAGGCAGGCACAGACCTGGTTTGTAGATGGTACGTTTAAAGTGGTCAGGCTCCCATTCTATCAATTGCTGGTGGTGCACGCTTACTACGAAGTTGGAGCTTCCATCAAGCAAGTTGCCCTCGCTTACATCCTGATGTCGAGCAAGAGGAGTGGTGCATACAGGGAGGCCATGCAAGAGCTACGGGATGCACTGCCAGGACCAGCTGCTGTGGAAGAAATCATGGTAGATTTTGAGGCAGCTCTCTGTATTACACACACTTGTATTATACATGTACATAGAGTGCATACCAAACAGTCACTGTAACTCTGTGACATACTTTTAATTGATATTATTCATTAATACAAAAGATTATTTTTGCTATGATATGTACATGTGGATTCGTACATGTATGTAAGACATCAAAGTTGGGCATTGTCTTGATCTAACTACTATTACATTACTTAACTATTGTCATAAATTAACAATATTTAATTATGCTATTTAATTATGCTGTAATATTACAAGTTTACATTGAGCTTTCAATACCTTTTTCCAATCATTTATCTTATAAAATAGAATACCTATTCTACTTTATATTCTTGTAGTAACTATCAGTATTTTAAATCCATATTTATATCCGTTTCTCTTATGTCTTACGTTAAGCTTTTAAGTTTTTTGTTCATATCCTTTTATTACTTTGTTTTGTTACTGTTTGAATGGATTGGAAATAAAGACTGAATTGAATTGAATTGAACCTGGCTTGAGACTCTTATTTGCAGCCCTGGCACTGAGAATTTTGACCAATCTGCCAATAGGCAATACCAATTTGTCACAATGTTTTGAACTGAACACGGATCGTAGACAGTATAACAGACATGCATGGTAAAATTGGTAATTAAGGAGTATCGAGACAGATTGGATGGGTCTCACTCAGAGTACTCAGTCCCTTTCTGCTGTGCTATACAATTTATTTAATACCAATTTATCTCTTTAAAAAATAACTTCAGGTTTTTATTTTTCCATATTCTCTTTTCCTTTTTTTGCCATCCATGCCCCATGTAACTACGCCACAAGACCAAAGATCTTGAATACATGAATACAAACTCGCACTACATACAAGGGTCTCAAATAGACTTCACCAGAGGCGGTGCCCCTTTTTACATAGGAAAAATGCCCCTTTTACTTTGACAAGTGCCCCTTTTACATAGGAAAAGTGCCCCTATTAATTTTTTAAAGTGACCTCCCACTTTTTCAAGTACCCTAAAAATGCCCCTTTTACTTTGACAAGTGCCCCTTTTACATAGGAAAAGTGCCCCTATTCATTTTTTTAAGTGCCCCTTCCCATTTCTACCTCTGATAAGTGCCCCTTTTATTTTGATGCGTATAGAGGAGGGGGGGGGGGGTAGGGGGTGGGGGCTGCGTAAATATACAAAAACTTGAAACCAACGCCTTTAATAATTCTTTTTTTGTAGAATTTTTGTGAGGCAGCTCCCTCCAAAAAAAAAAAGGCGATTCGTCAGCTCACTTTTCTGCTTAGAGTACTATGCTAGACCCGTGTGATAGGCCCTAACATTAGATATAGCTATTTATTAAGTCTTTAACTTTTAAGAGTAAAATATGAATATCTGATTATGAAAAAAGAAAAATTTCATTAATCATCATCATGTTAATCAGAGATTCTACCCTGAATGACTAGTAGTAAAGATGATGTAGCTACAGTGGTCTAGTTTACTCACTCAATCAAATTGGATATTCTACTCTGAATGAATAATGATAATATAGTAGATATAGATCTAGATGAATGTAGGACCTTACTGTAGTTTGATTAGTTTACTCACTCGATCAAATTGGGCAGTGCAGTGCAGCGGTTACGGATGCCGGATGCCGAGTCAGTGAATTCCCCCGCCGACCCGCCCGGCGGCGGCGCTGTACTGTTAACTGGACACTGAGCTGAGCGATGAGCTGCTGCGCGGTGCACAACAGTAGTCTGCTAATTTACGGCCATGACGAAAGAATGTGAACAAACATCAGCCATCTCGTCTAAAATGTAGTACATTCGACTTCTCAATAACGAAATGTATACCAGGAATCAAAAATAGACCTTCATGCATTATGAAAATGATATTTTTGCAGTGATTTACTGACAAACACACTGCTCGAATTTCAGTGGTCCGAGTCGATACAACGCACATTTAATGTACGTGCGGCAATGCGAATTGCGAGCTGTGAGTAAATTGTCCGAAATGCCGTTTTTTTGTCATTTTACCTAAAGAGAAGTTATAGATTGTCTTCAATAGTATCATATAACACAATTCCATTGCAGATTGTGGTTGGAAATGGCATTATTAAGTCACAATGAGCACAAACATATACACATTGGTATCTCTCGATCGATTAATCATATCGGGACATCTCGCCCCAGCCTAAAAGGCTGGGGCGAGATGTCCCGCGGGGCGAGTTAGCCCGACTCCTTCATGCTTGTTGTCTTGGCCTTGGTTGGGCGAAAACTCAAAAGGCATCACCTAAACTTCGACCCAACGGTTTATTAAACTAGAAATTAGAATTAGTTACATGTACATATTTAGTATAAAGTTGAATTTGTGAATGTTTGAGTTTTGCCATGAACATAAAGTTGGAATGTCAGATTGAACGTGAAATGATTTTTGGAGTTGAAATTTCAAGACAAAATGGAATGGCTTGTAATTTTGTAAAATGTAAGTTGTTGCAACTTGCGTGCTGCAAAGCGCAAGTGACATTAGTTTTTACTTCATCTTGCTTGTCTTTTGCTTCATGATTTAGAGAAGTGTAAGCCTTAGCAAAACAAACAATGAAAAAGAATGACAATGATATCAATTAAATTTAAGGCAATACAAACCATATCCGTGACCTTGTGAGTTGTGAGTGACATGTCTAAAACTTAGTTAAGTTTTGGTGAATTCATTTGGTATTATTTGCTGTTGATTGAAACTTATACTTGATGGTGTTCTGTTTTGTTTTAACAATCTACAGCAGATCATGACTAGAGGTCCAGATCTAGTAGATCTAGTGTACTAAAACAGTTTATACAGAAAATTCTATCTGCTAGGCCATGTAAAATTGATTACATGTTGATCGTCCGGATTTTTTGAAAAAGAGGAGGAGGGTGTACCATGTTATTTGATATTTGATATTTTTCCCAAGATGGCTGCCGCGTGTAAAATCCAGCGCTAGAGCGCGGCCGCGCTATCTTCTTCTTCTTCTTCCTCCGTTGTTCTCGGAGATCTGCAGTTGTATTCTGCAAGCGTCAGTGTTGGTGCCTTTCGTCTCCAGCTGTTGACATTGTAGTTACAAACATTCAAGTGGGAGAGGAAAGGATAGAGGTACGGGCAATGTGAATTTTATGGAGGAAGAGTAGAATTAGAGTGTTCAGTCTATCATATAGATTTGATGGGAGCATGAGGTGGTTGGGAAGAAGTATAGCTTTTGTGAATGCAAAGCCATCATTGAAGTTGAAGTATGAGAGGGTGGTTTCAGAAAAGTGTCTGCTCTGCATTTCTCCGATGAAGTCACTTCGGTGTGACGCTAGGATACTACAGGAGGCCACAAAGTGGATATTATCCTCATCTTCCTGGTGGCAAAGACGGCAAGTGGTTGAGGTTGCTTTCTTAATGGTGACAAGCCTAGTTTGGGTTAGGTATGTGTTGCATGCCAACTGTGATCTTATTATGATCGCTTGCCTCAGAAACTGTGAGCTGCTGGTCTGTGGATACAGGAGCATTGGGTCTGGTATGGGCATGTTCCTCCATAGTGACAGGGACGACTTCTTTTCTATTGCTTGTAGGATGTTGTCATTCACTACGTCCATCACTGCCCTCTTGGATTTCTTCTTCCACAATGTGTACGGAATTGGGTGTTGTATGAGGGTATGGAGATCTGGGAGTCTGTACTTCATTAGGATGGCTTGCTATCGTGAGGTATCTGCGATGCGATGATCAGTCGACTCGATCGACTCATCTCTAGCTAGCTCCTCGACTCAAGCATATACAGTACATGCGATATATGCATGCGCAGCGCATGCATCATCGCATCATTTTTTAGCGCAGCTTTATTCAGCATATCGCCGATCATATAGCATATCAACCACTCTACATTTCAATACAATTTTTTCTAGAGTCTTAGTATGTTTGTACAAGAATATTTGAACAGCGTATTTGAAGAAAAGGTGGAAAAGATGCATATGGTAAGTATTCTGTGTTGTTTTCTGAATAAAAAGAAAATATATCAAATATCAAATATAAGGAGGCGGGCGGAAAAAAGGAAGCGGGCGGGGACAATCAACATGAAATCAATTTTACATGGCCTAACAGTGCTATGTAAAATGAAGTCTTACAACTCTTTAATAGAACATGTAGGGTCTACTGTATGTAGACTATCCTTGAACGAAATGGTTCTGGGAGTGTATGTTGTGTCACTGATCAGAGTCTTTTAAGTTTCAGAATTCATGGACAAGTCGGAGGGGGGGGGGGGGGGGGTGAAAACAGAAGCCTACATGTACATGTAGAAGGATATTGTCAAGGTTAGGTGGCTCAGTTGTACAACAGTTGTCTCGTAACTGGGAGGTCCTGGGTTCGCAACCAAGTCAATGTACTCATGCCCTTTGCTATTAAAGGCATTAATCTTCGTTAGTCAAAAGCCGTTGGTCCCCTGGCCCTGGTCGCTTCCTTCCAACAGTTCCAAGCTTACACATGCTTTCTTAGCAAACAAACCATCCAATCAAGCCATGTACAAGTACCTGTACGTTTACATCATGCACTGTACTTCTTTTTCCTGTACACAGACCACAGGAAAAGCATAACAATATTTAAAGCACACATACATGTACAATGACATGAGAGAATAAACAAGACAGGTCTAGTCTGTGGTATACATGTAAAAGCATGTAGGCCTACATGTATGTTGATCTAGATCTTGTTCTACATTCTGGGGTGTATTTTATAAGACACGATTAATGACAGACTTGACCTGAAGGTCAGAGGATGGAGATGTAATTAATGACTTCCAAACAATAAACCACACCTTTTGCTATAAAGTTTAATGGAGATGTACAATGTATCATGCAGACTATATCAGTATATTAATATAAAAAAATACAGGGGGTAGGGTGATTGGTGCAGTGGCGGATCTAGGGGGGGGGGTTGGGGGGGTTGCAACCCCCCCAAAAAAAATCCGGGGACCATTTTTTTAAATCTTATCGCAAGAAAACGCCATTTTCACACACAAATTTTCAAAAATTTTCCCTACTGTGGGAGGGGGGACACCCCCCTCCCACACCCTCCCCCCTCGCTCGCTCCGCTCGCTTGGACTCGGTCGCTACGCTCCCTCGCATACCACCCCAACCCCCCCCTTTATAAAAAGCTGGATCCGCCCCTGTGGTGAGTCTCCATTTTATAATTACAATTTACATGTGATGCGCAGAATATAGTACATGTACTGAAATATCATGAAATGTTAGGCCGAATGTCAGAAAGGCTCTAAATTTGCAAATTTGTACCTTAGACCCTACTTCTTTTTGTCCATGAAGAATTGTAAAGTCATCTTCTGATGTAGTCAAATTTGTAGTACTTTTGAAGATGGGTAATTTGTTTGGTATGTTTTTGCAAGTTGCCATTATTCAGCCAAATTTCACACGGGCAGTCACTGCCAGTGTCAATTTGTGATTGGGAACAATTTATTTATGTGTTTCTGGGTCCATGTTTGGAAATTTGGCGTTCTAAAATTAAAGAAATATATTTAAGAAAATTAGAAAAATTGGGAAGTCCATTATTAAAATGGACCATCTGTACATGAACAGCATACCAATTACCAAAGTGTTGGTACAGAACCTTGCATTTAGTAAGAATCAAAACAAATAAAACAAAAACAACAAGAAAACAAACAAAAAATGCTACAAACATGTACAGTACATTACATTTTATCTAAAGAAATGGTTTTGAATTCTCCCACTAGCTTTCAGCATGCAACCACTTTGAATGAATGTCAATTTCACCAAACTGCATGTGTACATGTGTGTAAACATGAACTTTATGTACATGTACATGTACATGTACAGTCCTTTCTGACAAATTAGAAAAGGTAGTTGCACTCTACAGTATATGAACATCATCTGGAACTCTTGACTTCTGTTGAACATGTACACCTGTATGTTCTGAATTTGTCATATTCAATAGTTAATGTACACTGTACACATTGATGATGATATCAACAAATTATGACAAATGACAATGCTGACATTAATTACACATGTATTGTATGCAGACAACTACAGTACAGTTCATGTTCATATGATAATATCCGAAAGTCCCTTTAATAATACAAAGTTAAAGAACATTTCTGAAAGTCAGGAAGCAATTCATTTTCAACTACTTCCTGATGGGAAATCAGGGAAAGTGGAATTCACACCGAATTGCCACTTGGCGTAAGATTTGATGACAGATCGCACTGGGAGGAAATTGAGTTGTCCATCGGCTTGTATGAAGCGTTTTCTACAAGATGACAAAACTTGAAAGGTTTCTTATATTAATTGGATGAAATTAGTTTTTAAAGCTTTTGTGCGAGTGAAACATACATGTACACTGTACATGTACATGTACATGTATGCATGACATCACTGGGCGAGCATCGTCGTCATCGTCTTGTGACATAAAAAATGTAACGAACATCAGTGAGCTTGCCTCGTCAACCAAATGACTGCATACTGTACATGTACTACATGTTATAGCAGTCCACTAGTGAACGTGCAAATCGTAAAGTGCCTTACATGTACGTAATTATAAAATTGGGGACCACGACCAATGCACAGCATTCTTTAAAATACATGTACAGGTAGGCTTAAACTTTTAAAGTGCGGAAACTTTATGTATTTCTCAATCAGTTTTTCATTTCAGTACGGTGTACTGTACATGATTTGTGCATTGTTGTTGTGCATATTTCTAAGGATTAGTGTTCAGTCCTATTCTAATGAGATTAGCTTAAGAATCTCAGTGTGCATTTCAAGATCCTGGTTGGGCTACGTGTACATTAGGTAAAATTGCTTCCCATTTTCTTGTTCCTGCTCATTTTCAAAAGAATTTGTCTGCCTCCTCTTTGCCATTGATATGTACATGTACATATTGTATGTACAGGTGTACATGTACACTGTACATGTACATGTACATGTAGGTCCAAAAAATATCCATATTTCACATTAATACAAATAATGCAATCTGGTCCACAATATGGAGGTCTGTTTTATAAAGTACATTGTACATAATTGCACAATAGTATTCAAGGGAACATTTCCATAGCATCTAGCGTACATACCGGTACATGGATTCTGAATTTTAAGCAGCCTTATCAACATGAACAATCTCCTTAACATTCCTGTGTGTAAATCCATAGGAATGCAATAAGGGGAGGAGGAGGAGGAGGAAACTGGTTTCAAGTTGGAGTAAATTTGAGGAAATAGAGGCACTGGATTTGTTGGCGATAAACACTTGGAATGCAGTGAGCCTTTATGAATAAAATGATTTACAATGTATTTCCTCCTCCTTTTGCCTCTGAATAATGCAAAAATTAAAGTTTTGCATACATGTACATTGTAGTTCCACTCTAGGGTCTCAGTATTTTCCTGGTTCCACAGTTTGGGTCACAACAAAGTCATTTGTTATACAAAGTTAATAGTACCGGTAGATTGTACATGTATTATCTCCTTGGGCTTAGTGTGCCAGTGTACGAATGCACAGTACATTACATGTACCTCCACATTTGCAGTTTGCTCACTGATTTTTGGAAGATGCTGAACATGATGTCTTGAATGTAGTGCAGTTCATGTTCTATTTACAGTACATGTACAGACATTTACATTGAAATTGTTTCATAATGGGGATGCAGTCTTTCTATCGTCGTCGTGGGAAGAAGAAGCTTCTTCGCTACTCCTTTCCACCCGATAACAGGGCTGTTTCCCTACCTGATTTGTCAGACTCGTCAAGCGAGGCAAGTAAACGATGTGGCATCTGTGCAATCGTCTCTTTCATGCACATTCCGTTAATCGTTCATGTTCATGTCTTGCGCATCATTAAGTCTACAAGGGTAATTACTCTGTATGATGAGCAGCTTCACATCAAAGTTGAATGTGAGCTTGAAAGTGAGAGGATTTGTTTAGTGGTTGTGTAATTTGTACATACATGTATACAGTACTCAGTAGGTCCATATACATGTACTATCCTACAATTCATCTGACATTCACATACTGTAGTATGTACAGATATAATGTAGCCAGGCCTACATGTACATGTACATGTACATGGACAGTACATTAGGGCTGTAGGCATTTGCGTTGGCTGTACTGTTTATTTGTCATACTGTACAGCCTACTGTATGTGACTTTGTAAACAAAGAGAACCTGTGAATTATGCAGTCAAGTTACATTTCATTTGTCAAATATCTGTTGTTTAGTAAATTCTTTATAGTGGCTTTAAACTTTCTCACATCAGTAATACATGTACATGTACTGTACATGTACACACTGTATATCCCATGCACTGCTTTATCCATTTGTTTGAATAGAGCTGTCAGTTTGTGACAGACATCTGGTTTTGAAACTAGCCAACTCTGCTCACATCATGTACAGTAATTACTCGTACAGAGGACAGATTGGGGAAAGGAATGCAAGCTTCACAATGCCAGATGACAGTATCATTTGATTAGCGGTGAATATCATTGTCAAAGAGCGCGTTTATCTAGGCTTGCCACTAGATATGTACATATCGTACCCCACTATCGAACCCCACTATCATACCCCACTATATGATCGTGATTTGCGGGATGTCGCGTTTATCTACTCTTCACGATTCAAAATAAAGGCCTTGTGTCTGCCCAGCTGTTTTGACCCGGGAAGCAGACAGTTTCTCGGAGGTCAAATTCACACACATGCTTGTACACAACACCTGTGTGGTCCTATTTGTATGTGACGTTCAAAACAGCTTTGCGTTTATCGACCTCTCAGAAACGTGATTCTGGCTGTATGTCACATACAAAACGCACCTTTTTGCGTCTTTTGATATGCCCATATCTAAAGACGTTTGAAAAAGGCTTTGCGTTTATCTACTTCTAAATTTGCCTGAAAGACGTTTGAGAAACCTGATTCTAGCCAAAAATTTCCTAGATAAACGCAACCAAAGACGCCAACCCCAATTACAGTTATGTACATGTACATGTAGCTCTGTCTTATTTCTTCTAATTTTGCTTGTTGGCTCCTCCTCCCTGTTTGTCATGAACTCACAGTAAAGTTGATCTGGGCCCTGTTTCATATTAACATTTGTTATCAATAAACACGTTACAATTAGGACAATATTGTCAAATATTTACTGAAATCATGGCATTTGATTGGCTGAGAGCTGATTTGTAAAGTTATTTTAGAATTTGTTATTGATAACAAGTTTTATGAGACAGGGCCCTGGTCATCTCGAGTTGTACAAACTACACTGTACACTGTACAGTACATCTGGCGTTTGAAAGGCCTGCATGTATTTGGTATTTTCATTACTACCAGGAGTACCAGTAGAATATTTTTACACCATGTAATACAATCAGAGCACTGATTGAAGTAGCACAGTGTACAGGTGTGACTGCTAACTGCTTGCTATTGTAATCAAAGTTAACTGGCAATACAGTGTGGATTAAAGCTCCGCCTCCACGTCCATGTTCAGACAGTGTAGGCTATATAAATAAATGTACTGGTAGGCATGAGGCATCCGTGGACATTTTGTAACAGTATTCCTAGATTGGCCATTTACAGGATGGGGGGTTGTGTGTCCGAACACAAGTTAAAACAAGTATAAAGCCGTCGTTTTTGCCTTAGAATTTATAAAAAATATGCATCAATAAATGAATTAGCAGTAGCGATTGTCTCTTATAATTTTGTTCATCAGAGTCTTTAAATATTTATGAAATTTTGGCAGGAAACACACGTACTGTACAGTGTAGGGCTAAAGTGTTTTATTGTTGGGGACAGGGGTACCTGGGATAGTGGGATTAGCCTGGAACAAGTGTTTAGAGAAAGTGACACCAGTCACACCTCCCGTCCATCTTGTAATATCAGTGCTTGTCTACACACACCTTTATAATGTAGCCCTACATGATCATGTACATTGTACATGTAGGGCTACAGTATTTATCGCTGGGGATTGGGGTACCCAGGATTGGCCTGGAACAAGTGTTTAGAGAAAGTGACACCACCCATCCATCTTGCTTTCAGTGCTTGTCTACACAGACCTGTTATTGATACTTGACGATGCCGAGCTGCAGGTTCGTTGTTGAAGTTGGAGTACTGCCATACAAAGTAGAGTATAAAAACACTTGGAATCATGTACATGTACATGTACATTGTACATGTAAGGCCTATTACGAAGGCTACATGTACATGTAAACTGTACAAACTTACAGGGAGATTGCAATACATGTACAGTGTACAGTACATGTACCTGTACTACTTGTAAAAACATATTAAACAACTAAAGCAACTAAATTAATGTTGTACCCTTACCACGTTTTGTAATTTTTTGATTTATGTTTCTTGAGAATGTGGCATATTAAAGTTTACATCTAAAAGTATACAACAAATTGAACAAAATGCTTCATTCTTGAGTTACGGGTATGAATATTTCAGTTGTTATTAAACTGTACAGTACATAGCGGATGGGGGGGGGGGAGAGCTGACAAGTAATACTATATTATGAGACATTTTAATTTATGACGCATGTTAAATGTAGGCAATAAGAAATTGAGGGGCACATGCACACTATAAATAATTATCCATATTTATGTACATAGTTTTCTATTGTTAAATGTTATATTGTATTTTCTATCATTTGTATTTTCACTGTAAAAAAGCCATTGGAAGCAAAATTTCTATGTAATGTTTGCATGCATGGACCAATAAAATAATCTTGAATCTTGAATCTTGAATGTATGCAGTACTTACACGACATGTACATGTACATGAACAGTACATGTACATGTACATACTTTGCGAGTTGGGCGAGCAGTTTCTAGTACACGTTAATAATTCCTTGATTATCACACCTGTTTCACCAAACACTTCATCCTTCCTCCTCCCTCCTCCCTACAAATCAGTCATCCTCCATGTACACAAATAATAAAGAGAGGTGTGTCTCCATATGACCACACATGACTCACACTGACCAGACTTGTATTTTGCCATTTTTGGAGATGAATCAATGGCCTATTAATTAGAGGTTATTCCTCATACTACATGGGCAGACATGCACTTGTTGAGGGTTGTCAGGCAGTGTGCAGCTTTAGTATACAACGTACCAGCCTGTTTTGGGCCAGTGCTGAAAGATGAAGTAATTGTTTGCTAACCAGAGAAAATAAAAACAACATCAAAATGTGGGGTTCTCAAAATACATTGCAACCCAAAATGTACAGTACCACACAATGTAAATCATTGGCTGGTGTGCGAGTCTAGCATTTGTTATGGTATGGTGGGTGTTCAGATAAGTTCTTTATGAAGAGGCCATGCATGGTAGAAAGAAAGGTATTTATTGTCAATTATAATGAACATCGACAATGCACAATGGGCAGTTTGTTCTGTCACGTCACGTCAGAAGTGCTGTTCCACCATATGGAGAGAGGCGAAGGCGTGTGCAATGCATGGTGGGGGTGGATGAGTAGGTCTATAGTACTTTTATCATAAAATATGGCAAAAAATGACAAATTTTTTCATCACACTGTCATCACACTCTACATGTACATGTATGAACCAGTCGAGTGATTCTGTAAAACTTGAACTGAAATGATCACTGTCACTATTGGAAATGAACGTTGAACAAAAATGAACTTTTTTCCTTAGGTTCTGAAATTACACATCATTTACATGTACACTGTACATGTTGCTCAATTGCTCATACTGTTAAAGTGTGCATTAATGCAAAAAATGCAACAACAAAAAACAACTTGTGTCATACATTGTACATGTACATGTACATGTATTAAAATGCCTACTGTACACTGTGACTGTGCATGTGTACATTAGTGAACCATGGACCAGGGACTTGATAGTCCCTGCATGGACTGTACACTGTACTAGAGTGTATACCTACACACCTCCCCTTCATGCAGGCTTCTTTCTGATGGAGATTTTGGACAACTTACTCAGTGAGCAATATCAGTAGGATTATTTGACCAACAGGTCAATAGAGAGATGTTTCAAAGCCCAACTGTTGGTAATCTCCTTTTGTTCAGGACTAATCCCCTCTTAATCCCCTTTCAAATTCATAATCTGTACCCTGAGGGTGTAGAGTCCAGGGGAGCTTCTGATCTTCACCAGTAGGTGTTGCACTCCATGCCATTTGTCAGTGCAGGAGGGACAACAACAAATCAATGGTTTTACTTGAAGATGCTAAGAAAAAAACAGCTCGATACCTTACATCAGACATGATGCAAGCTACAAGCAAAAAGAATTGTGGCTAATTTGTCTGATATTCTCAAAGATCAATAACGTCCTGTAATGTCTGTCTGTTAATGCTAAAGGGTACATGTACATACTGTACACTGTATACATGTACTGTAGGGCTTACAGTTCATGTTCATTGACATAATTTAAGGTCAGTACATGTACATGTAAAGCTATCAAAATAGTTTATAAAAATTGTTCCTGCAGCAATTTGAAATTATTAATACCAAGTGGTACTTGGTATATTTCACAAGACTTTAATGAGTGTTTGTGTAAAGTTACACACATGTACATGTAATGTAAGTTTGATTTCTTTTATATTTATTACTGAGCATTTTACAAATCTCTTAATACTTCATGATAAGCCTTTATTGATGAACTGGATTATGTTGATTGCCAACACTCATGTACATGTACATGTGTACTCTAAATGTCACATGTTTAGTGATATAATAATGTTGTGTTAACATTAATTTACATCCTGTACATGTACTGTATGTATCCATGATTAAAATTCTAATTGTAAAAGAATCTGCAATTCGGCCATCTGGTATCAAATTATTTCTTAAACTACTGTAGTGTAAGCACTTTGTTTGATTGTTTAATAGGGAGGCAACACTTTATGACAATCTGTATTATTAACTATTTCTATATTCTTTATTTCTTTCTCTCAACTTCAGAATCTGGAATTTCATGGAGTTATGCGGTTCTTTTTCCAAGACGCAACCGACAGACAGTCCAACTCCAAGTGCATAAGAGTGTCGAGCACGGCTACCACCCGAGATGTCGTCAATACGCTGATTGAGAAGTTTCATCCCGACATGCGTATGCTGTCCATTCCAGATTATTCTTTGTTTGAACTGCAGAGGGATATGGGTTAGTATTAAAGCAAATGGCCATAGTTGCCAATTTGGTCATCAAAATTTGTCAGTGATGTTTAATCTTGAGTTTTAACAAACTTTGGAAAGTAGAACAAAACTTACAATGTCATCTACAGTGTACATGTACATGTAGATGTACACACTGGCCTAGTACACACTGGCCTAGTTTTGTTTGTTTGTTTGTTTCTTGTTTTTTCTTCTTTCAATTCCATAAGAAATGGAAGTTATTTGCACTTTAAGCAAAATGACCTGGCATTGACTTCACAATCAATTTAATCATCTGTATCCTACATTTTCCTTCTTCACATGTTGTATGGTGGGTTGAAATTTCAATGCCAGGTGTTATCTTTCTTGTAATGATAAATTAATATAAAGCAAACCAGCAATAAATCATACATGTACAGTATGTGGTATTGAGGTTCAAGATCAGTGCCATTGCTGCGCCTGAAAGAACTGAAGAAAAACAAATATTTTATATCAATTGGTGTTTTCCTCCCCTTTTCCTCTTTCTGTTGCAATTGTTCCCGCTCCATGTATACATGTACAGTGTAGTTGTAGTGTTGTGGGTGAGAAGTATTGTGTAACATGGGCAGTTACAAAATGTTTCAATACTACTGACAGTTATACTTTAGGTGATCACTGACTTTACAGGTACCGTATGTACTCACATACACAGACTATAGAGTCATTCAAGTGTACAGAAGTATTGGAGTCAGTTCTTTCCTGTACCGTATGCTCCTCTAGTACCAATTACCAGCACATAAACACAAATGAAGTTAGCCTAGAGCTAGCTTGGAATGAACACGATCCTTCCCACTGCACCCTAATTGGCCGTAGGATATTGCGGACCAGTATTGCGATCGTTGGTCCAAAACTTTCAAAAGCAGCCAATTACGCATGACTTCATGCATCATGGCCAAGTGTATCATGCTGAGAATCTATAGGAGGGTGGTCCCCTATGCCTCAGAGTTGAAGGTTAGAGTGGCGTAACCAGTCGTCCTTTTTCCTTTGATGTGTACATACATGTATAGTTGATATTTCTTAAAGGTCTGTTACCCCATCTTCAGTTCTGTACTTGAGACAAATATGCAGTTACTGGGCTCACTTGAGAGTAATCTCTGATGGTGAGCCTTCAATGAGCTCTGGAAAGTGAGGAGATACATACACATGTACACATGTACACAAAGTCACTCGTGCTCTATCCAGTCTTTAGCATAATCCTTGCAAAACTTTCTTTGAGTTTTGTGCGGTTTTGAGGTCGATCTTTTAACCATTACAAAAATTGGGTCATGGAAAACATCCGATTTTACTCATTTCTTTTACTCAAGTGTTTTTCGGCATCTAATGCAGGGAATAATTTTCCTTAAATTGTTTGATTAGCAATTTCAGCTCATGGATAAATATTTCAAATGAAATTCTGTACATTTCTATGGAAGAAAACTGCTACACAAAAGAAATTTTGTATAGCAGTCTTGCAAAAATGCATAGCAAATTGCGATGCGATACCAGGAAAATTATTCCCTGTAATGTACATGTATCAAAAGCAAACTATTTTTGCGTGGGCTTCTTCCTTTTAATGTTTTTAATGTTTTTAACACTACATGTATGTACAGTAGTTTAACCCTGTAAACGATCATCGGATCGGACGCCGATACCGATCCGATCAGGGGTGATCGGCGATTCCGATCCGATCGCCGATCAATTAAAATGATCGGAAAAAAATCGGCAGAATTTTTTTTTTTTTTTTTTTTTTTTTTTTTATGACGAAAATGTTCAAGTTTTTGGCTATCAAATGCTCAAAAAAAATTCATGGCTGGGATTATTTTGTCATTTGGAGTTGTTGTAGACCATGTTTGTTGATATGTAGTGCCTTTTCATGACTTTGAAATTAATAATATTGGTCTAAGAGCAGAGGCAAAACATGCGGGCCACCATCTTGGATTATAATGTAGGTATTTTTTATTGTTTTTAATGACGAAAATAAGTTTTTGGCTATCAAATGCTTTAAAAAAAATCATAGCTGGAATTATTTTGTCATGTGGAGTTGTTGAAGACCATGTTTGTTGATATTTAGTGCCTTTTCATGACTTTGAAATTAATAATATTGGTCTAAGAGCAGAGGCAAAACATGCGGGCCGTCGTCTTGGATTATAATGCATACCTACATGTATATTATAAAATGTTCGTCATTTAAAAAAAAAAAAAAAAAAAAAAAATCAGCCGATTTTTTTTGTCGATCTTCCGATCCGATACCGATCAAAGGTGCGAGGGTGTCGCTCCGATCTTCCGATCCGATCAGAGCCCCAACTTACAGGGTTACAGTAGTTTCAATCCAATACCATGATTTTAATAGACGACTGTTTGGTAGAGGTCAGCTCTCATGAACTATTTGCAATGCAATTATGGACCTACTGTTTTCAACACTTGCCATGCTCACTCTTAATAGTTTGCATGCATAAACCTCTGTTAGTTGTTATGCGTGACAGTGTCTGCACTGTGAGACTACACTAGCCTATGTTCACGTACTCAGAAACTGACAAATCTGGGCTCTGCTCAAGGCTTTAATAGGAATTGTGATAAAGTGTCAAATTAGAGTCTGATCTTGCAGCCTACATGTAGATGTACATGTACATGTAGCTCATTCCCAATATCAGTTCCACTGCTCAAATAACCTTCATTGAATTTGTCTTGGAATGTATACATGGATGGGTAGGACAACATTCTAGGTTTTTATAACCTTACATTGTACATGTACATGTAGTCGATTTTTATATACCGGTACATGTACTGTACTTCTCTGATCTTGGTACCGGTAATTGAAACATACACATACATGTATGTAGGGCTTTGCAGCATTACTTTGATTTGATTGAACTATGAAACAGTTAACAGTGCCATTTTCTCTTTTACATCTTGACATCCGATAGTCCCGTACATGTTTAATCAAGGTCTTCAATCCAAGCATACAATTGTTTGTCTGCACCGTTTTCAATTTCTACCAAAACACATTCTTAGACGGGGGGATGGGTTGTCAGGCCAAGGCCCTGATGCAGTACTCAGTCCAGCTCATATTTTTGTTTGGTCACGTGATTATGACATGTGATCCGACAAAGAAATGAGGTCTCGCTGAGAGATGGATCAGGCCTGTAATTTCATACAGCCATCGCTCGGAATGGTGAAGCTGCAGAATCTGCTCTCAATACAAGGAGACAAACCTCTCCCCTCCCACCCTTCATGGTAGGCATACATTGTACATGTATTGGTACATTGTTTGTACATGATGTACATGTACTCAAGTTCCATACAGAACATGTACATGTACATGTACTCAAGTTCCATACAGTACATGTACACTGTACATGTACATGTACACTGTACATGTGTATGTACTGTATATTAGGTCAACGCATACATGTACAGGTAGTTACTGGAGCCTACAATTACATGGCGGCCTATTAAAGTTTTTGAACAGCAGCCAACTGCTTGCATCTGATGTACATGTACTGTACATACATGTACATGTACATGGAGTATCATTACTTTACATGGACTTCAAAGATACAATACATGTACAGGTACTTCAGTGTACATGTACAACCCTGTAGTAGTACTATACCAAATCAAATCCACCTGTTTACATGAGATGAAAATATCTATCCAATCCATGCACTATATTATTAAAATGATATGCATGATGCTTACTCATGGTCCACCTCATGACCCCTTATTGACCTCAAGGTCAAGTCCAGTTCACGAAGAGTGGGTGATTGGGCAGGCATACTAGTACCACTGAGTCTAGCGTGGGAAGAAGGTCCTTTTATTCTTGAAGACTGGTCTCCAAGCAACCATAACCTTCAATATGGCCTTTCCTTTCAGAAGAGCAACAAACAACTATTGTATTGCTTCCACCAACAAGTTACTTTTTTCTATTCAGTGAAGGAAACAAAATTAAGGTTCTCAAATGTACAAATGTGTACATTGTATGGAAGTAAAACACATGATGTAGAGATGTACATGTAGTGTCATTTACATTGTAAATGTGAGTAATTTGAGTTGACTTTTGGAAGGTTGGCTAACATTCCTCACATACAATGTACATGTACATATTCATGTACATACATGTACATTTACATGTACATGTACATGTATAGACAGTATCATGATGATTAGAATTTAAAAAACATAAGGCTGATGGATATGATGATGACCCATGCTGACGTGAGTTATTGAAATAGTTTATCCAATTCAAATTCAATTCAAAGTTTATTCAACACTCCATGGTCAAGCATTGAAGTGTGAACTGGGTCTGTGGAGGGCCTGATCATGGACCATGGTCTGATTTAGGATTCTCATATTATCCTAGGGGTTAACAGTGCTCAGGTTGCATTCAGGTATTTGTAAATAGATCAAGAAAGAGAACAAGAACTTTCCCACGCTGGGAGTTGTACTAGATCTGTCTTCAGGTTGTAAATCACCAGGCCATGATTTACATCCAGTACAAAAATCCAATTAGAGGTTGTATGGTACAACATGTACATGTCCATGTACTGTCCATGGACTATACTAATATGATGCTGATATGATTCATCATTTGTTATTGCAAAGCTCCATTAAAGATAAAACACTTGTGATTCTTGAGCAAATTTAAGAAATGTAAGCTATACCAACATCATTGAACAAGGAAGCCTGCTAGTACAACAATGTACAGTAGTACATGGACAGTAATACATTGTACCTGCTTTAGCAACCACCTACATGTAAATGGGCCACATCTTTTGTTTCCTTTGAATATGGTTTCTCATTAAAAACTGTACGAAAGGAAACTGTACATTGCATGACTACCTGCCTATAAACTGAACGGAACATAACTGAACCATCATCATCGATGCTATCAAAGTTTTTTAGGCACCCTGGTATGAGGGTCAACAGAATTTCTCCTACTTGACTGTAGAATACATGTCCATGATGCATTAAAGCCTTCATGTAATATGGACTCTAATCAAAATTCAAATCCTGGGTATCATGAGAATGATTGGTGGGGTGTAGTATTTCAGTCTGATGATGGATGCCTGATGATAATACATGTAGATACACCTTTGTGACCACGCAGAGGTGAAGTATGTGACACGGGTGGTATGTTTCTGATCAGTTTCAGATTCAGTTGGGGCACTAAAGTACTCCTCTAGGGGAACATGCTCTTAAAAATAATACTACCGGTACTGTAGGGCATAAATGCATGAGTACACTGAACAGTACACTGTACACATACTTTTATGTATGGCAAAAGCACAACAGACAATGTGTCTTTATGTTTTTGTGCCATCTATTTGTGGAAAATTAAAGAAAGATAAGTTATATAGGAAATATTTAATCATAGAATTACAGGTGTACATTTATTTAATTGTATAGAAAGGAAACAGTTTGTAATGTACGGTACATAAAAAAGCATACATGCATTACTTAACGTTTTATAGGCTAAATGTTTATATCAGCTACAAAATAGTTGCCCTCTACTCTACTAAACATGCACACAAGGCGGTGTCACACAGAAAAATCTGTGGCATCCCTTCCAAGGGAGAATTTTCTTGCTTCGTTAGAGGATTTTGAATGGGATAGTAATTGGTGACAGACAGCAATTAAAGAGGATAACTAAAATCCGGATTTATAACTAACTCACGACCTCATGTACAATGTAATTTTTACATTTATTACATGATCTACATTTTCCAAAAATAACACTACCGCTTGAGCTGGTGGTCATGTTTGAAGTTTATTTGTTTGTGTCACTTTCATACTTCATACATGTAGGTTTTGTTTTTGTCAGCAAAGTCAAGACAATAATGAATGGCAGTTCCTCATCAATGTACAGTGTATGTACATGTGAATAATAATAATACTAGTGGCTACTTGTATAGCGCACAGGTCCACCTTTCGGTGCTCATGGCACTTAGAGAAAAATACATGTAACAAACAGAAACAAAAAAACAAAAAAAATAAATTTGAAAATGAATATCTTTTGTTCTTTTCTTATAAATTGTTTAGATGATCGTCAGCTACAGGAGGAGGAGAGACCATTGTACGTGCAGCTCAACTGGACCAAAGATCTCAAGGAAGGACGCTTTCTACTCAGACAGCTCAATGACCCCACTAAGGTAAACATTGACACATTTAATTTAATTAAAACTAAATTTCATTTTCACTAGAGTCCCTTCTGTGATCACAATTTGTTTTAAGATTGATTTTACATGATTGAAAATCAAAATCAAATAATGAAGGCCTTTCTTTTTTCTTTTTTAAGAGTCAAGGTTTTAAGCTAAAAGTAATGTTGTTGAGTTTTATTTTCAATACAAAAAAATAAAAAGAAGAAGAAGTACATAAGTGTATTTATAAGCCTACATAATGTACATGTACATGTACATTTGTACATTGTGTACAGTATATACATGTACATACATTTGTACATGTATCACCTAACAGTTTTTTATCAACATATTTTGTGTAATCAGTTTCTGTTCTGTACGCCTGCGTTTTGTATTTTGTATCCGGATGGCAAATATTGCACATCACGCCCACTGTAAAGTTAACATACAGAAATTCCATGGTACCGGTGCATGATACCCATACAACTTGTATGAGTATACCCCATCAATCCCATTTACATTTGTAGACTCAGAGTGAATCAATTGTACTGTGCACCAAAATAGACAGGACAGTCCAGATTTTACAACTTCCTCTGTTTGCTTTAGGCAACCTCCAACTCTAGCAAACAAACCAAAATTGTATGGAGCAGAAACATAAGATGAGTTTGTTAGTAATTATGCAAACACCATAGTCCTGCACCACTTGGTTTTTACACTATGGTGGTATGTGGGAGAAATACCACAGTTTGTTTATTGTTTGCAAATAAGTATTGGTAATCAGGTATAAATAAGGCCTATTAAAATTCTTTGTTATTGTTTAAATAATACAAATCAACAAGTTTGATTTGGGATAAATATTATTCTATGTACAGTACAAGGAAACAACATACATGTATCTTCACAAAAATGATAACATACATACATTGTACAAGTACATGTACATGTGTAGGAACATGTACATGTACAACTGTAGCAAATTGTATAAAACCAGAAACTTTTGCAACAAGACTCTTTCATTTTTACAATGTGTTACGAGCAAGAAGTTAATATTCATTGAAAGTGACTAATTGCAACAACATGAACAACAACAATCTGATTTTTTTAAATAGTTGTGAGTCATTCATTTCGCTGCATGAAACTTCACAAGTTTTAACTACTCACGAAATTCAGGAACATTTCATCTGCAGGCAAAAAACTTTGTGGTTTTACAGTACATGTACATGTAGTACTTGGGCAAAGGGCACATGAGTTCATCGTAACATCTGTCATTCTGTGTGCTGACTGCTGACACATCATATGATAATACAATTGTATAAAGTATTACAAATAGCATCTGTTTGGCATACTTATACATTATTTATTAAATAAATAGAGATGCAACTCAACTGTATGCATCCTGCCATCAGCACATTTAGACTTCAATTTAATAATTAAATGACCTTAGCTGGTCCTCAACTGTTGGAATCTAGTCCAAATGATAGAATGATCCCCCTCTTCCTCTCCGTGGCATTCTTTATGAAATAGAGGTATAACTATTTGACAGGTGTAAACTGATATCCGCCCATCATTGAATATACCTCACATCCTCCACCTCCCACTCCCAGTAGCGATCCTTGAACTTGCTTGATCATCACTTGATGATGAGATGAGAACCCTTGCCTTAGTCACTGTGTGAGGAAATAAAACAATCATACATTGTACATGTACATCGGGGCACCACACTAACTTTCTCAAAAGTGGTTCCAGAATGCACTTTTCAGAGTTTGTACTTTGTATGAGCCCTACATGTATGTTTAAAAATATGCAAATTTTGGGGTCTGAAAGTAAGATTTGCGCCCTCATGTGTACAAGTAAGTAAGTGTCGAGCGCTGGCTACTGGCCAAAATCCATTTCAAAATATTGGAGAGATGTTTCTCCTTTTTGGTGTTGTTGTACCTGTAGGGCCTACTACAATGTGTACAATGTACCGGTAGTACATGTATCTAGGCATTATTAGGTCTACTGTATATACACTGTAGCCAATCCAAAAAAATATCACAAACAAATCTGTAGCATGACTCAGTACCAGACAATACCTGCATTTATGCTGTTGCTCAATACTCATAAAATTCATCAGCCCCTGCATTTGAGTAAATATTATTCTGCTAATTTGCAAAACTCTAAAGATAAATTTACATACATGTACAGTAACCTAGATTTGTTTTAGATTTGATTTCTTGATATTTTGACAAGACTGCATAATTTATAAAAGTGATGAAGATACATGTACATTCATACAAGCTGTATAAGACATGTTTTTTCAGATTACATGTACATGTACATGTATGTAGGCTACAACTGTAAATAATATACATTGTACGTACATGCTGGAAAACATTTTACGTTCTTGCACACCTGTGCATACAGTACATTATACCTTGCCATTCTCATTTATTACCATTTGTTCCTCTTCTACGGTACATAAATACATTTTTATAGTCATACTCAGCTTTTCGACTCAGATCGCATGACATATTGTACACAGTCAGCATTCAAACGTACACATTGTGCACTCAAGCGGTAAATCAGTCTCAGCTTTTTCAAAAAGCTGTTTATGAACTTTGCTCCGATCTGTTCATGTAGCCGGTAGCAGTGTGAAGAAAATTGATTTTCTATGACCAAAGTACAAAGGGTGTAGTATAGTAGTGCATTTATTCTATTCAGCTGATTCCCTACTTCTAAACATCGGTACACAAGGTCTGTTGTTGACATGATATGTAGGTCTGTGAAGGAAAGTGCACAAGGGTCACCATTGAATGACAAGTGGTACAGACTGTCTTTTGTATACAATCAATGTAGATCAAAGTGCCATACAGCCACAGGTGGGGTGGGGTTGGGATGCTGGTGTTTTTTCTTTCCCTCCTCTATGACTATGAAGTTGAAATATGTGCATTTTATGAAATTTGATTGATTACCGGTACGTACAACAACATGCATGTACTCGTTTAGAGCCAACATTTAATCCTCGTACAATTACTTTCTTAGCAGTCATGTAAAACAAACAAAAAACAAACAATGTACAGTATTTACAGTATGTTTCATGTACCATTCCAAACATTTAAGTGTTGAAAGATTTAAAAAAAATTGTTTTATGACCTATTTATATCGAAAAACGGTTGGGAAAATTCAAAAATTGGTTCAGAGAATTTACTGCTAGAGGGTGTCGCACAGTGGCGCCTTCAAAGAAAACCATTAATAATTAATATCTTTGAGAGTTTTTTTTTCAGGATTGTTTTGTATGTTAGAGGGTTATTACAGACAGTAGAAGGAATATAATAAGTAATTCATACAACAATTACAGTTTTTTCATCAGCCTTCAAGAATGTTACCAGTTCACTTTAAGCACTTTTTCTTGTTTTCTGTATTTTTCTCCCATTTCATGGATTTCATTTTTCATTCCATCATTACAGTAGTAATAAAAAAAATTCTAGGGTCATTTCTCGTAAGCTATTCTTCTTTGATTGTTTTGCATTTTTCCCCTTTTTCATGAGTTTCATTTTTCATTCCCTCATTGCAGCTTGAATTCTACAAAAAAGATGGCAAGGGTCAGAACTTTGAGAAGAATTCATCCAAACGCCTGTCAAAGAGAGAAAAGAAGGAACTGAAGAAAGAGAGAAAACAAGCCCAACTAAGGGTAGGTACCACGCTAGCTTTCTGACCAAATGTCTTTCCAAACAACCATGCTGGTCATATCTTTCTTTAAAATAAATTGCACTGCAGTGCATTCGAGGGTTTTCTTATTTTCTTCTTATTTTTTGTTTTACATATTGACATGTGTGAAGAAGAAGACAATTTTGTTTTCACCATCACGTTTTAAAAATTTGTTATGCAATATTTTATTTACTTCAAGACAAATTGAATGTATTTTTTTTCTTCGTATCCATGTTCATGTATACATGTAGATACTTTTACAATGTATACGTAAGAATCTTCAACTGTGAACAAGGTAGACTTTTAGAAGAAGAATAATTCTATGCTCTTCTTAATTTTGTTCTCTTCAGGGCGAGGATAGAGCCTACGATAAAGTCAGTTCGTCCAACTTCACCAGGACTATCTCGAACCCCGAGAACGTGCTCAAACGCAAGCGTCAACAGAAACAGGATCAGCTGGAGAAATTTAAGCACAGACCTGAATCGGGTAAGCAAATCTGTTGGTTCTTTCTTAGAAAAAATAAGAGAAAGAACAGTGAGATTTTGTGTCTTGTCTAGATGGACAGGAGTGTCTTTAACCATTGTCCCCATGTGGCATGCACTTTGAAAGAAGTTCTTTAGCATCCTGTACCATTGTTCTTTTCACAGGTTTCATAAGTGCTGTGAAGGAATATTAGTTTTAAAACATCCTGTTCCTTTGTTTTTTCTTTCTGGATCAAATAAACAGTGGTGGCTTAAATCCTGAAGTGGCAAGCACTTTCAAAGAAGTTCTTATCAGGTTTGGTTGTTCTCTTCCTAGATGATTGTTCCACAGTGTATACTGCTATGGTTTTAGATTAGTTCTTTAGCACTCTGTTCATTTGGTGTTCCTCAGTGGAGAGAATAGTGTATATATAAAATAAGTTTGTATCTTGTAAATACTAAGTATTTATTTCGGGATCATTCTCATCAAGCCAATTTTGGCTTTCATGATTCCCCACTTCCTTTCATCTTATGTTGATAATCAACAAACATGTAAATACTTTTGATGTTTTTAAAAAAAGAGTGAAATAAATGAAAAATAAAAATCATTGTCTCCAACATAACACATGCATTGAAGATGTTCTTTACTGTCTTGAACTTTCATATATTGCAGGTGGAGCCTTTAAGGTGTTCGCCCACACAACCTTTCCAGAGGTTCCTTACAAGACTCTGCTCATCTCCATAAACACCAATGCAGCAGAGATTGTCAGGGAGTCCCTGGAAAAGTTTGGAGCCCAGAAGGCCAATCCTGCTGACTACTGTCTTGCAAAGGTAAGTTGTATACAGTGAAACCTTGGTCTATAATGACCAACCAAGGGAGACAAGAAGAGTGGTCTTTATAGGCAGGTGGTCTTTATGTAAAGGTTTCTTTAGTAGTACATGTCTCAATGAAAAACCATTTTCAAGGGGAAAATAAAAGGTGGTCTTTGTAGACAAGTGGTCTTTCTATACAGGTGGTCACTAAAGCAAGTTTGAATGTTCATATAAGAACAATATGAGGGGAGGGGTAAGGATACATGTATGTGTATGTTTTCAAGCAAACTTAGGAAAGTGAATGGGAGGTGCATCTAAGGCCTGTGTTTTACTTTTCGAGAGGATAAAGTTTCATATTAGACACTCAGTGGAAGCTTGGTCAGGAATAAGCTATACCAGGGAGGCATTATACTTTGCTAGCTTTTTTTAAACAAGTAAAAAAATTAGTATGCATGTTGTATGGACAAACTAACTGTAAGGTAAAATATTTACTTCACAGTTTTATTTTTTTATTTGAATAGATAATTATGAGTAATAAAAACAAATAATTGGCAGCATGCCCTTATCATTTTATGCCTCTGCTACAAAGTAGCCGGAGGCATTATGTTTTCTGGTTGTCCGTCCGTACGTCCCGTTCTCGTGATCCCGTTATTTCAAGAACCAATTGATGGATTACCGCCAAACTTGGGTCATGTATGTATCTTGCAGAGCCAATGAACTGATCAGATATTGGGGTCACTAGGTCTAAAGTCAAAGGTCACAGGGCTCATTATTTCTTCATAGTTTTGTCTATCCAGTTTTCACTGATTTTTAACCCTTACATACATCTCTATATATACTGCTTACAACGTTCTCTTCAATATAGCTTGTTGCATTGCTAGTAATCTGTTATCACTTTTTCCATCGCTCACTTTATCTTCTTTTTCTCCATCAGGTTGTCGTACCACCGGGTCGTAGCATTGATGATTACAGCACAGAGAATTTCCAGGAAGCCGTCTTGGATGAGGATGAATACCCCATGGACGCCGTCCTGAGATGGCCTGAGAGTAGAGGTGAGTCCAGGCCCTTCATCTTCAAGCTTTTGGCGTTGAGATGAGGAGAAAAACAGTCTTTCAGAGTACTGATTATTTGCAAAATTCTGTCGGCTAGATAAAGTACAGTAAGGTCCCCGCCTTGCAAAGATTTAATATCAATCGCAACTATGTTCATGAGAGATAGGAAACTGCAACTTGTGATTGGTTGGAGGACTTGCGATTGATTTGGATCAATCGTAACTCTTTGTAAGACGACCCCCTCCAAAGAAGTAAATATGGAGCCCTTCCTATTGTCAAATCAGGGCAACTACTTGTATAATCAGCGGTAAGAAATGTGTGCAGCTGATATCAACAGATGGCCACGTAGTACTGGACATTTACTGAAAGATGAAATCATTTTGTGCAGTTACTAAGACGCACATTATCAGTCTATAAGGAGTTATTCCTCACTAACGATAGATAATAATGCATGTCTACACAACTGGATATCAAGGATTTATGCCTCGTCAAAGTGCTACCTTCCAGTGCCAAGATCACTGCTCTACCGTAAAGCCAACATGTCTACTTTAAGTAAGGATTACTCAAAGAGAGTCTGTATGCACTACAATTTTGCATTCTGACAATTAGTTTTAGTCCACCTTCCACATAACCTGTATAAGCCAGTTTGTTATACTATTTATCCTGTCTTCT
The DNA here is from genome assembly GCA_035222895.1 of Strongylocentrotus droebachiensis. Classification (NCBI taxonomy): domain Eukaryota; kingdom Metazoa; phylum Echinodermata; class Echinoidea; order Camarodonta; family Strongylocentrotidae; genus Strongylocentrotus; species Strongylocentrotus droebachiensis. The sequence goes on from JAVYIG010004024.1 coordinate 102,772, forward strand.
ATCCTTACAGGTGAGCTTGCGTTTGAGTTGAAAAGAAAGCCCGTAGACCACATTCCTCGTCTCAAGAGACCTGGGAAGAACAGGATGGATGACAGTTTCCAGGATCCCAACAACCTCCCTCCAGAGAGACTGCCATACTTCCTAGAACTCAATAACGGTAAGTCACCACTTTAAGAGAAAGGGAGTCACTCGTCAGTTTCCACGTGCAGAAGGCCATAATTTGCCGACACCAGACTTGGTGGATAATACAAATCTTTAACGTGTGTACATGTATTAGGCCTGCACACAGCGACCCCGGTGGCCAATCCAGAAATACCCCCTCGTCTATCGAGAGTCTTTGGGTGTCGGAAAAGTGAGATAATGACTTTGGGGAATGGGTGGAAAACGCAGTACGTTACATAAGGCCTGGTGGTCATAAAACTGAAGGCTAATTCTGGTGATTGACAGCACCTCTTATTGGGTAAACACCCGAACGGTGTTGAATTCCCCATGAGAGCTAACTACTGAGTGTCTTTAAAGTAAGGTAAAATAACAGGATGTGACTGAGTATTAGATATGACATAATTTGCTCTTGTTTTTATTTTGTCAAATGTATGGGGCTAGGGTAGGGTTACAGTCAGGGTTTGGGACTTATGGTTAGGTTAAGGGTTTGGGTTCGAACATGATGGAAGAAGGCTTCCAAAATCCCAACGATATCCCTCTTCAGTCTTGAGAGACTGCTATACTTCCTAGAGCTCAACAACGGTAAGTCACCACTTTCAAGATAAAGGAGAGTATTTCTGAATTAACAGAGGTGACTAAGTATTAGATCTGACATAATTTGCTCTTGTTTTTATTTTGTCAAATATTTGTATCTGTATTCTTTTGTATCAAAAATAGCAAAGGGCATTGATTAGAAGTCAAAACAAAGGTTGGGCCAATTTTCTCTAAACTCTGAAATTGTCACACGATTGGATGTGTCATAGAACCCACTTCTATTTATGACTCCTTGTTTACCTCTTAGATGGTACAGATATCATCGACTACAAACCCAAACACTACAGGCTCCAGAGTGATGTCACAGAGGTGGGCAGTCAGCGTGATCCCCCAAGCTCTGGACCTTACCTACAGGTGAGTCCATACACTCCCTCCCCCCCCCCCCCCCCCCAATCCAAGCCCCCCTCTCTCTCCCTCTCTCCCTCTCTCTCTCCTCCCCCTCAACAAACAAGGATTTACACCTTTGTTATAGTATAGTAGAGAAAACAGTGGATTGCCACAGATAATTTTTGCTTGCATACATATACAACATATAGAGACGTCAGGTTCAAGAGTCCATGTTTTAATTTTGTTTCGACATTTTGCTCCAAGAATCTTGTAAAAATAATGTAAGTTAACCAGAAAGCTTGATGACTAAATGCATGTATAAACATATGTTACCAGCTTGTGCTGTAACACTTTTACTTTTTTAATAATTTTTTTAAAGAGAGCCTGTCTAAATATTAAATCATTAATGCTCCTTTAAACCTTTTTTCTATTAACTAGACTTATGGTATATTTTATAATTAAAAACCCCAGTGCTTGAATATGTAGGAACTTGCAATTGGGTAACTCCTTGCTTTATTCACAAGAGCAAGCAAGCAAAAAAGCTCCTAACTGCTTGAAAGCCCCTTAACCACTCCCTCCCTTTTCTAAATCCATTCCTTGGACCAGTTTGTAGCGCCAGACATCTTGCCCCGCCACTGCGTCATGACGAAGATGGAAGGCGTGGTCACGGTGACGCCCTCCTGTGCCGAGGCGGAGATCTACGTAGTCGGTGAACCGATCTACGAGACCACCATCCTGCAACACGGGGCAGTAGTGCAGTTCGGACGGCAGTACACCTTCCGATTCTGCGACCCTCAGGTGGAAGACCCGGTAAGGATTTAAAGCTTATAAATCTGTACTAGTTTATAGGAGGGATTAGACCCTGCAAGGTCACTGGACAGGTGGCTATCTCATCAACTCCGCTCTCAATTAACATATGAAAAAGAGGATCATCGGAGACCAATGGTTACCGATTAGGCACTGCTTTTTATATAGAGGGAGGAAGTAGCTACAAGTAGGACAGTGTGGCTTTAATACCTTTTTGAGGCTATTGAAAGCTGGGGTAATAGGAAAATATGTGATATATCAAAATGAAATTGTATCCAGGGGGTGAAGTTAAACCACTTTTCAGGATGGTTGTACAATTGAATTGTGACTTGTTTCATGCACTGGCATACGCATAATAGGCTTGAGCACTAGGTATGCATGGTGATTCAGAAAATGAAGTATCAAATATGTACAAAAGTGAAAATGAACAAGTTCTGGTAAAGTTTTGATGTGTTTCCTATGCTTTTCGATCTCTTCTCTCTGATTATATCTTTTTTTCTTTCATTCTCTATTTAATATATTTTATGTTCTGTTTCACCCCCCCCCCCCCCCCCCTCCTCCTCACATGCTCTCCCTGTCTCTCTCTTTCTTCCCCTTCCTCTCCTACTCATCTTTTCTCTTATTCTCTCAATTTCTCCCTCCAGGACTGGGAGGATAGAAATAAATCCCACGTTGAGACAACCTTTGATGCTGACGGTAGCATCGAGACGTACGGTAGCAAGCAGGAAAAGGTATGTGTTTTATAACCATCCCATTTATTCATGTTTTTACTAATTTATTCACCACTGATGCTATTAATCTAGAGGCTGTGAAGCTTAACTTGCTATTAATTTGTCCTTCTATTGATATTAATTCCTGTGCACTTAATATTTGCATGACTGTTACATATACACTGTATATATGTATCAAATTCTTAAGCAGTGGTGTATTAGTAGCTTGCATGCTTTCTGTTATTACCTCAACCACACTGCGAAACAAACTCCATCTGACGTCAAATTGACCACTGTGGCTATTGGGAAATATATGTATATCTACAAAAAAAATTGTAGGTCCGTAGTCTGCCTGGAGTTGGTCTGGAGTGGTTCCTGTTAGTGTGACTGAGGTTTAAGGTGCACATGTGACTAAGGTTTTGAATATTAAATCCTAAAGCATGACGTAACAAGTGCACTTCACAATGATAATATTACTGGCTTTAAACCATGGTGCTCATGCTTCTAATTGTTTTCCCCCTTATTTGGTTAATTGTTTGGGGGTATTTCATTAAATTTTGTCACTATAAAGCTATCTTGACTTTTTAAAGGACATATACTTTTTTTAATGTAATACACTTCATATTGTCAAGTAAAATATGCATCCAACTTTTTATTCTGACTTGCAAATTGGGTCCTCATTGCTCATTTTTGAAAGTTTTCAGAGAAATAAAAATAAAACTTTTGGTAACATGCCATGCATATATGGCTTGCTATTTTTGAATGCCTCTCTTCTCTGTATATTAGACCAATATGCCCTTTATTTGAATGGCATGGCACAAAGTCAAGTCACATTGTGTATTGCCACACCCCCCCCCCCCCCCCCCCCCTTCCTGACCGGTCCAAATAAGTGCACCTATTTGTTGTATAGTGATCCATTGTGCACCCCTTTTCTAGTCGCTAGACTAACTGCTAACCCTCACATACACATACTGTATGACCGATCTACAGATCATCACCCGCAACCATGCACAGAGTTTTGAGACCACGTTCGACTCGGCTGGCCACGTAGCCACCCATACAGGGCGGCACCCACAGGTATGTGGTGGCATGTAGTGAGTTCAAGAGCAGAAAGTTATCCATCAGTTATGGTTAATTCATCAATATGTTCTTTCATCATTAATCATTCAAATGTTGTCCTTATCTTAAATCAATGGTTTGTAATAGAGATAGAGAGCACACATCAACACACTTTCAAACCTTTCATATGATTTTTTTTTCATAGCCTTGACATTAAGCACTTTTTATGAAACTATTGTTATTATTAGTATAGTGCAGAAATGTGTCATTAATTAGTACTAGTTAGATGCATATCAAATACAATTACTGTCAACTGATTTGCCAACTCATTAAATTATTAATGATGATAATAATAGTTTAGTTTTGCTAATGATACTGTAACTCGCTCATCATTTGTAATTGTTACTCCCATGCTGTGTTTGTATATAATTGATTGAGGAGAATTAGTTTCATTTCATTTTCCCGTTCATATGTCTATTCCTTCACTTGTAAATGCACATCACATATTAATGGAGATTCGTTATTTGCAATGTGATATGATTTATGAAATTAGAATTCGTTATTTGTAGCAATCATTTGTTATTTGTCGTAGTCTTGTTTTATATTTCAGGTTACATCAGTTCTACTTGTGTTTCAATCTGTTCATCCCAATATTTGTTTGTTGTCTTTTTCCTCATAGTTATCTTCTTTTTTTTCCCTTTGTATGCATCCATGCCATGAATGTTTTTGTTATGTTTCGTTCCTTCTGCCTCGTTCCTCTTCCTTTTTGTTTGCCTCCCACATTTGTAATTATTTGTATAAAGAAGAATGCATTTTGTATTTTCAAGATCCTGTGTAATGTAATATTGAAATTTATCACTATTCTTTTCTTGATGAAACGTGCTTGCATATTCATGTTATAATGAAAAGATGATCCCATTCACATTCATTTTACATACATAATAGAATATAGTTTATTCCCCAGGTTCCTCTCATTTTTTTTAAATACACCCTGCATTTGCACAAAAAAGAAGCCTTGTAGTGACTCCAAGTTTCACATGTAGAATGGATGACAAATATTAATGTATATGAATAATTCAAAGTTTGTAAAATACTTCTAAAGAGACATTTGTAAAGAGCAGCAACGTACTCTAATACATAAAGCTCTGTTTATATTTGTTCCTGTGGTTTACGTAAACGAGGGTCCTTTCTTGGTGTCTAAAGTTACATGTATTAATGTCCTATTGCTTGTTAAGATTTTTATTTTTTAGATACCGCTTTTGTACTCATCAAATGTTTTCTCTTTGTCTTCCAGGCTCGTGATCCAAACACTGAAGTGCTGCCGCTGAGCTTGGAGTTCAGAGATACAGGTGGGTGTACTTGAACTTTGACCTTTTAATAACAATTTTATTTTTTCAATGATAAAGAGAGTTGAAAACAAGACTATTAATGGGTGTTTATTCTTTTTTGACATTCTTTATTGAATTAAACAGAAAGTGATGAAATTGCATTTCGAGATAACTTTCACAATATCCAAAGGGGGTTTAACGTTTTGAAACATGCAAGATACACCTATTATGACAGATATTTATGTAGCTACCACAAGAACTTTCCATGACATATTTTTATTATTCAGATCCTTAGATAAATTAGACTTTCATCTTAATTCAAGAGCAGGAATTAATCTTGGAAGTCATGGCTTCAATGGTGCTGCATATCTCTTTATTACCCTTTTATCCTAGGTAATAGTAAGACTCTGAAATTTTAAATATTTCACATTGAAAATTTTGACTCAACATCTTTTTTTTAACTTGTTGTTCAGGTGAAGACACCTTCTTTGACGTGGTAGTGCGACAGGTGAATGGAGCCCAGATCTATTTCAAACTTGCCCCGACATACGCCCTCTATCTTGCATGTCGTTACCGTCTCTCCAAGCTCTACCGCCCTGAGATGGGTCCCACGGAGAGGGCCCAGCGACTCTCGGCATTCCTCAACAAAATGGCTGACATCATTGACAGGACCGTCGAGGTAGGGAAAGGCAAACAAGTGAACTTGTGTTAACAACCACCTGTTTAGAAAGACCAATTTTTGGTTCTCATTAAACCGTATACTAAAGGGATCTGTCCATAGGGACCATCTCCATATATTGAAAACTCTTCCTTGTCTCATTTGAATGGTATTTATCTGCAGGTTTCACTCTGATATTATTATTATGATTATTTGGTCAAGCAAAATTAATACATGTAGAATATATTTGTTCTGATGTCATTATCTAATTCTAAACCAAATGTGATGTTGTAGCCCTATTTAGATTCAATGGGAAGTGGTCACTTTTGTTAACACTCTCATTTCTAGAGGCACATACATGCATATATAAAGTACAAATAGTAGGTTGAGGATATTCAATGCTTGTAGAAATGTGGTTAGACTGATTCAAGCCATTGTATTGGTGTACTGTATATCTAATCAATTGTTAGGAAGAAGACCTCTTTTTGTCTCAATTGATTACACACAATATACACTAATTGGGGAAGTTGATTTTTCTCTGGCACCTAAAATGTTAAAACAGAGCCATCCATGTAGTTATACCTTCAATGCTGTATGGTATTTGTCAGTATGTTAGTGGTCATCTAGCACCTTCCCCCTCTCCTATCTTTCTTCAGGAGGAATCTCAGGTGGCCGGAGCCTTGACCTTCTGGTTGGCCAATGTCTCTGAGCTCCTTCACTTCATCCAAGCTGACCGAGACATCGGTGGCATTTCACATGACGCTCAGGACATCCTTCATACGTGTGTCCAGAACACCTTCAGGTTAGTGTCATGACCACTCCTCCAAGACCAATCCTTGCATAAAAGCTGTACAAGGATATGATGACATTAAAGTCCCACTGCACATCTTATAGCTACTTGTGCCCTCTATATAGCAAACAATGGCTAATCGGTGACCATTGGTTCCCGATGGTTCCCTTTTTCTTATGTTAATTGAGAGCTGATTTGATGAGATATCATAACCACCTGCCAGTGACCTTGCAGGGAGGTCTAATCCCTCCTGGCCAAACTAGAGCAGATATGCTTCAAGGAATTCTTGTCACACAGATTTGCTAAATATTGTTAGGGTCAGTCTCAGGGCAATTTAACAAGACAGATCTCCACGTTATGAGCCATTTGCACAATATATTCATATCAGCAATCTTCCATGCATTTGTGCAATACACCATCTTAAAAGTTTTGATGTAATGCTTTGATATTACTGTGGATGTTCCTTGTATTTTGCTCATTGAAACTATAGTGCTTCCTATATCTGAAGAATGTCATGAGCATTTGTGATTTGTCATTGAAAGGAGATGGGCAAAACCGCCCTTATGAAAAAAGTTAATAACAATTTTAAAATTAATATCATCCTCTTTTTTTTCCAGGCATCTTGTGAGAGCCATGCAGCTAGAGCTCAACAAGAACCTCTCTGCATTCCTCGATCCCAGCGACGAAGCCGACGTTGAGAAGGACCTCATTGCTGGTAAGAAGATGCAACTTCTCTTTCATTCCTCTATCTTTCTGTCATCTTAGCATGATGTGGGGGGGGGGGGGGGGGGGAGTCCCTACCATGTAGAACGGGCACTGTACGTGGCAGTAATGCCTCAGTCACACTTTTGCGTATTTGGCTTGTGTATTACTGCGTATTTATGGCAAGCCGTTTTAACATTTATTCCTATTTCTTGATATCAAGAAATGATTTTCTTTTGTAAAGCAATGGTAATTCTTGATATCAAGAAATAGGTAAAAATGTTAAAACGGCTTGCCATAAATATGCAGCAATACTTGTAGGGCATGTCAAGAATTCCTGGTTTTAATGTCCACCACTTTATCTGGTTGACCTTACACATTTTTCCTTCAAAAATGATATCTTGTTTAGATCAGCTTTCGTTCAACACACAAACACCTCCCTTTTTTGTCAAAGGACATACACATGTAGCCCCAAACCATGTAGTTCACATTCTGCTTTCAGGTAAGGCATGAGATATTTATTATTGCTGTCGTTCCGATGCAGGATCCTGCAATGCGCGCTGCAGAACGATCGGCGGAATTATCAGTGACAGGAGTACAAATATTATACAACACTGCGCCAGAACGCGTCGGCGTGATAATCTTCCGACTGCAGTAGGATGAATTGATTTAATATATATACGCGCAGCGCTGGCAAGCGTTTAAGCCGGTACACTGTACATGCGCACGACACAAAATTATATATCGAGTGTCCCGACATTGACATTTTTATATTATAAACAAGTCGGAGTTAAAATAACTTCTACCACAGCTGTGCGTGTGTTTATAAACATGACATTTACAAATAATTTCTACGTACAATCGTGCGTTTGTTTATAAACATGACGGAATTAAAATAATTTCTACTACAACTGTTTGGTTGTTTTTAAACATGACGGAGTTTAAAATAATTTCTTCTAAGACCGTGTGTTTGTTTATATTACATGGCGGAGTTTAAATAACTTCTACTACAAATTATGTGCTTCTGGTTATGAGCATCACGGAGCCTATAATTTATACCACAAATGCATGTGTGTAATTTGTTTATAAACATGACATTTACAAATAATTTCTACGTACAATCGTGCGTTAGTTTATAAACATGACGGAGTTAAAAATAATTATTCTAAACGTTTGGTTTTTTATAAACATGACGGAGTTTTAACTTCTACTACAAATTCTGTAAGTTGGTTTATAAGCCTCACAGAGTTAATATAATTTCTACCACAATTGCATGTGTGTAATTTGTTTATAAACATGATGGAGTTAAAATAATTTCTACTACAACTACCAGTATTTGGTTGTTTTTAAACATGACGGAATTTATAATTATTTCTTCTAGAGTCTAAGACCGTGTGTTTGTTTATAAAAATGACAGAGTAAAATAAATTGTACTACCACCGCGCTTTTGTTAATGACAGAGTTAAAATAATTTCCACTACAACTGTGCGTTGGTTATAAACGCGACAAAATAATTTCTACTAAATCTACATCCGAACACACATGACGGAGTTATGATAACATTTCTAGGTCATCACAACTGAACCCAGCGCTATATCCACGCACACAAAAACAACCACGTGCTCAGCTCATGTCTAACACACTGGTTGGGCGTACCAGGGATCCCTGGGCGTACGTTGTTGGGCGGTGTTAATTGCAAGCCGGCCAATCGATAATCAGCTTTGAGACTAATTTCTTTAAAAGTTTATCCATTCAGAATGTTAAAGGAGTGCTACTGTATATCCAAATCATAATGAAACTGTCTTCGACTCGAAAAAGATCTTCTCATTGGCTAAATAATAATTTGCAAGTTTATTTTTTGAAAGCAAAATAATGTTTGCTTGTTTTCAGTTGTCATTTATTCTCCTGAGGTATTCCAAGTAGTATGAAATCTGAATTGGCAGACTATACAAGCCCTTTCAGTTTCAGCTGGCTGGGGCGTGTCATATATCTTAGATAAGAACTGTCAAAACATGTCTGGGAAATGTAATCACGTACTGTAACCCCTCTTACTTTTATGAAAATGAGATTGCCTACAAGTATTAGGCTATGCTTGTTCTGTGCGTGGAGTGGTATGCGACAAATTTCTTCCAGCAAAGAGCCATCCAGGGAGGGGGGGGGGGGGGGGGGGGGGGTATTTTGATGTGAAATATTTTCAATCAAAAGTCGCCACCATGTTCTACCTCATTTTCTTTTTCTTTCGCAATTTTTGGAATCCTTTCGTATAAATATATATTTTAAGTCATGACCTTTTTATATACACTGTAGGTATGCGAATTTTATATTTTTGACGTAACCTCAAAGGGCGAGTTAAAACACACAGCTATGATTACAATTTGGCAAATTCAAATTCATAATTACTATCATTTCGTCTACAACTAGTTCATCTAATAAACAAGGAATTACACCCCAAGAGTCTGTTGGCCATTCCGATAGGCCATGATTATTTTATTGTCGAATATGGAGACTGTTTGCGATCGGGCGTGGGGGGGGGGGGGGGGAGGGGGGGGGGGAGGGGAGGGGAACTGAATTCAGACAAGGATTAATAGTCGAGAACGGTACAACAAATCGTCTTCTTTCTCTTATAATTTATTGAAATGTCAAAGCTTCCGTGCGGGAGGGGGGGGGGTACTGAATTCAGACAAGGATTAAGAGTCCAAAATGTTACAACGAATCGTCGTCTTTCTCTAATAATTTAATGAAATGTCAAAGCTTCCGCGCGGGAGGGGGGGGGGGGGGGTTGGTACTGAATTCAGACAAGGATTAAGAGTCGAAAATGGTAATACCAATCGTCTTCTTTCTCTAATAATTTAATGTTAACGCTTCCGAGCTGGAGCGGTGGGGGAACTGAATTCAGACAAGGATTAATAATCGAGAACGGTACAACGAATCTTCTTCTTTCTCTAGTAATTTAATGAAATGTCAAAGCTTCCGCACGGGACGGGGGGGGGGGGGGGGGGGGCTGAATTCAGACAAGGATTAAGAGTCAAGAATGGTACAACGAATCGACTTCTTTCTCTAATAATTTAATGAAATGTCAAAGCTTCCACGCTTCGCCCTGGAGGGGGGGGGGGGGGGGAACTGGATTAAGACAAGGATTCATAATCGAGAACGGTACAACGGAAAGTCTTCTTTCTCTAGTAATTTAATGAAATGTCAAAGCTTCCACGCTTCGTGCTGGAGGGGGGGGGGGGGGGGGGGGGGAGGGGACTGAATTTAGATAAGCATTAATAGTCGAGAACGGTACAACGAATCGTTCTTTCTCCAATAATTTAATGAAATGCCATATTTCCGCCTTGGAGGGGGGGGGGGGGGTGACTGAATTCAGACAAGGATTAAGAGTCAAGAACGGTACTACGAATAGTCTTCTTTCCCTAATAATTTAATGTTAACGCTTCCGAGCTGGAGGGGTGGGGGAACTGAATTCAGACAAGGATTAAGAGTCAAGAACGGTACAACGAATCGACTTCTTTCTCTAATAATTTAATGACATGTCAAAGCTTCCACGCTTCGCACTGGAGGGGGGGGGGGGGGGGGAACTGAATTCAGACAAGGATTAATAATCGAGAACGGTACAACGAATCGTCTTCTTTCTCTAGTAATTTTAATGAAATGTCAAAGCTTCCGCACGGGACGAGAGGGGGAGGGGGGGGGGGAAACTATTTTCAGACAAGGATTAAGAGTCAAGAACGGTACAACGAATCGACTTCTTTCTCTAATAATTTAATGTCATGTCAAAGCTTCCACGCTTCGCACAGGAGGGGGGGGGGAAACTAAATTTAGACAAGGATTAATAATCGAGAACGGTACAACGAATCGTCTTCTTTCTCTAGTAATTTAATGAAATGTCAAAGCTTCAACGCTTCGCGATGGAGGGGAGGGGGGGACCGAATTTAGATAAGCATTAATAGTCGAGAACGATACAACGAATCGTCTTCTTTCTCTAATAATTTCATGAAATGCCATATTTCCGCCTTGGAGGGGGGGGGGGGGGGGGACTGAATTTAGATAAGCATTAATAGTCGAGAAATCGTCTTCTTTCTCTAATAATTTAAGGAAATGTCATAATCTTCCGGGCAGGACGGGGGGGGGGGGGGGGGGGGGAGACTGAATTCGGACAAGGATTAATAGTCAAGATCGGTACCACATATCGTATTCTTTCTCTAAAAATTTCATGAAATGTCAAAGCTTCCGCACGGGACGGGGGGGGGGGGGGGGGTGGGGCTGAATTCAGACAAGGATGAAGAGTCAAGAACGGTACTACGAATCGTTTTCTTTCTCTTAAAATTTAATGAAATGTCAAAGCTTCCGCACGGGACGGGGGGGGGGGGGGGGACTAAATTCAGACAAGGATTAAGAGTCAAGAACGGTACAACGAATCGTCTTCTTTCTCTAATGAATATAATGAAAATATGTCAAAGCTTCCGCACGGGACGAGAGGGGGGGGGGGGGACTAAATTTAGACAAGGATTAAGAGTCAAGAACGGTACTACGAATCGTCTTCTTTCTCTAGTAATTTAATGAAATGAGCTTCCGCACGGGACGGGGGGGGGGGGGGGGGGGGGGGACTAAATTCAGACAAGGATTAAGAGTCAACAACGGTACAACGAATCGTCTTCTTTCTCTAATAATATAATGAAAATATGTCAAAGCTTCCGCACGGGACGAGAGGGGGGGGGGGGGGGGGACTAAATTCAGACAAGGATTAAGAGTCAAGAACGGTACTACGAATCGTTTTCTTTCTCTAATAATTTCATGAAATGTCAAAGCTTTCCGCACGGGACGGGGGGGGGGGGGGGGGGGGGGGGGGGTGGACTAAATTCAGACAAGGTTTAATAATCGAGAACGGTACAACGAATCGTCTTCTTTCTCTATATAATTTAATGAAATGTCAAAGCTTCCACGCTTCGCGCTAGAGGGGAGGGGGGACTGAATTTAGATAAGCATTAATAGTCGAGAACGGTACAACGAATCCGTCTTCTTTCTCTAAAAATTTCATGAAATGTCAAAGCTTCCGGACGGGGGGGGGGGGGGGGGGGGGGGGGTGGGGCTGAATTCAGACAAGGATTAAGAGTCAAGAACGGTACTACGAATCGTCTTCTTTCTCTTAAAATTTAATGAAATGTCAAAGCTTCCGCACGGGACGGGGGGGGGGGGGGGGGGGTTGGGGCTGAATTCAGACAAGGATTAAGAGTCAAGAACGGTACTACGAATCGTCTTCTTTCTCTAAAAATTTAATGAAATGTCAAAGCTTCCGCACGGGACGGGGGGGGGGGGGGGGGACTAAATTCAGACAAGGATTAAGAGTCAAGAACGGTACAACGAATCGAGTTCTTTCTCTAATAATTTAATGAAATGTCAAAGCTTCCACGCTTCGCCCTGGAGGGGGGGGGGGGGGGGAACTGGATTAAGACAAGGATTCATAATCGAGAACGGTACAACGGAAAGTCTTCTTTCTCTAGTAATTTAATGAAATGTCAAAGCTTCCACGCTTCGTGCTGAAGGGGGGGGGGGGGGGGGGGAGGGGACTGAATTTAGATAAGCATTAATAGTCGAGAAATCGTCTTCTTTCTCTAATAATTTAAGGAAATGTCATAATCTTCCGGGCAGGACGGGGGGGGGGGGGGGGGGGGGGGAGACTGAATTCGGACAAGGATTAATAGTCAAGATCGGTACCACATATCGTATTCTTTCTCTAAAAATTTCATGAAATGTCAAAGCTTCCGCACGGGACGGGGGGGGGGGGGGGTGGGGCTGAATTCAGACAAGGATTAAGAGTCAAGAACGGTACTACGAATCGTCTTCTTTCTCTTAAAATTTAATGAAATGTCAAAGCTTCCGCACGGGACGGGGGGGGGGGGGGACTAAATTCAGACAAGGATTAAGAGTCAAGAACGGTACAACGAATCGTCTTCTTTCTCTAATGAATATAATGAAAATATGTCAAAGCTTCCGCACGGGACGAGAGGGGGGGGGGGGGGGGGGGGACTAAATTTAGACAAGGATTAAGAGTCAAGAACGGTACTACGAATCGTCTTCTTTCTCTAGTAATTTAATGAAATGAGCTTCCGCACGGGACGGGGGGGGGGGGGACTAAATTCAGACAAGGATTAAGAGTCAACAACGGTACAACGAATCGTCTTCTTTCTCTAATAATATAATGAAAATATGTCAAAGCTTCCGCACGGGACGAGGGGGGGGGGGGGGGGGGGGGGGGACTAAATTCAGACAAGGATTAAGAGTCAAGAACGGTACTACGAATCGTTTTCTTTCTCTAATAATTTCATGAAATGTCAAAGCTTTCCGCACGGGACGGGGGGGGGGGGGGGGTGGACTAAATTCAGACAAGGTTTAATAATCGAGAACGGTACAACGAATCGTATTCTTTCTCTAATGAATATAATGAAAATATGTCAAAGCTTCCGCACGGGACGAGAGGGGGGGGGGGGGGACTAAATTTAGACAAGGATTAAGAGTCAAGAACGGTACTACGAATCGTCTTCTTTCTCTAGTAATTTAATGAAATGAGCTTCCGCACGGGACGGGGGGGGGGGGGGGGGGGGGGGGACTAAATTCAGACAAGGATTAAGAGGCAACAACAGTACAACGAATCGTCTTCTTTCTCTAATAATATAATGAAAATATGTCAAAGCTTCCGCACGGGACGAGAGGGGGGGGGGGGGGGGACTAAATTCAGACAAGGATTAAGAGTCAAGAACGGTACTACGAATCGTTTTCTTTCTCTAATAATTTCATGAAATGTCAAAGCTTTCCGCACGGGACGGGGGGGGGGGTGGACTAAATTCAGACAAGGTTTAATAATCGAGAACGGTACAACGAATCGTCTTCTTTCTCTAGTAATTTAATGAAATGTCAAAGCTTCCACGCTTCGCGCTAGAGGGGAGGGGGGAATGAATTTAGATAAGCATTAATAGTCGAGAACGGTACAACGAATCGTCTTCTTTCTCTAAAAATTTCATGAAATGTCAAAGCTTCCGGACGGGGGGGGGGGGGGGGGGGGGGGTGGGGGCTGAATTCAGACAAGGATTAAGAGTCAAGAACGGTACTACGAATCGTCTTCTTTCTCTTAAAATTTAATGAAATGTCAAAGCTTCCGCACGGGACGGGGGGGGGGGGGGGTTGGGGCTGAATTCAGACAAGGATTAAAAGAGTCAAGAACGGTACTACGAATCGTCTTCTTTCTCTAAAAATTTAATGAAATGTCAAAGCTTCCGCACGGGACGGGGGGGGGGGGGGGGGGGTGGGCTGAATTCAGACAAGGATTAAGAGTCAAGAACGGTACTACGAATCGTCTTCTTTCTCTAAAAATTTAATGAAATGTCAAAGCTTCCGCACGGGACGGGGGGGGGGTGGGGGACTAAATTCAGACAAGGATTAAGAGTCAAGAACGGTACAACGAATCGAGTTCTTTCTCTAATAATTTAATGACATGTCAAAGCTTCCACGCTTCGCACTGGAGGGGGGGGGGGGAACTGAAATCAGACAAGGATTAATAATCAAGAACGGTACAACAAATCGTCTTCTTTCTCTAGTAATTTAATGAAATGTCAAAGCTTCCACGCTGCGGCTGGAGGGGAGGGGGAGGACTGAATTTCGATAAGCATTAATAGTAACGAATCGTTTTCTTTGTCTAATAATTTAATGAATATTTATTGTCACTAAACAGAGATCCATATTTGACTATTCATTAAAATACTGCAGAAAAGGGATTTAATTCTAAAATCACCACTGAGATAATTCGCTATCATGAGTCATGACTGGTATCGTGATCTTAGCATTGCGAACTTAAGACTCCTCAATCATATCGATCATAACAATTTTTAATAAAATTTTGTATCATTGCTTCAATTTTCGAAAAAAATAACCGACATGACATAGTAGGGCCTAATTCAAACAGGCACATCACAACCACACAAACAAGCAACAAAATAGGCCTACACCGCGAATAGATCGAGGAGCTCGAAATGACTGTCTATAAATAAATAATAATAGGAACACTAGACAAGATTAGTTTCGCATTATTACGATTAGAATTTTATAAAAAGAATCATGGGTATTAAATAAATAACTTGATACTTTATCGTCTTTATTAACAATTGATTTTCACATCTATCCCAATTTTGACTCTCGTAGACTTAATTTCCCCATCAATCTATTCTCTCGCTCTCTCCCTCCCTCCATCTTCCAAGTGTACCCCTTCCTCTCCCTCTCTCTTGTCTCCATCTTTCCTCATGTTTGTTTATCAACACCCAAGGAATTGCGCGCAGGGCCTTTGTTCAAACAAAGTTCAAGGGTTCAAATGGGCGGCATTTTGTCTCCTCGCATTCAAATCTCAAAATAGAACTCCAGTTCAGAGTTGCGCAATATACCTCTCAGCCAAACATAAACAAAAGGTTTAGATTTTAATGGGTCAAGATTTACGTGCCGATACGTCTTTTTTACACGAGGTCGTGGACAGAATTGAGGTTAGATTTATCATGGAATGTGTTGATAAAACCCAAGCAATCTATATTTTGCATACTTAGATCTATAGCTTGAAATTAAATTGTAAGCAAATAAACTTCACTATTGTAAAACCCATCGATCTATAGCTTGTAATTAAAACTAATCAGGAATAATCTCAATCACTTTGCTCTGCAATTCCAACGCTAGCTAGCTCGCTCACTCCATTTGGCTTGTGCCTATACCATGCGCGGAGATAGCCAACGTGGCTAGCTAGGCTGCGAGTACGTAGCGGCTGCGCTGTGTCTTCAGCTAGCGCATCCTTTTATGATTGCTGTGCATGTGCGCACTGAAATTCGTCCTCCTGCGTCGCGATGATTTCAAACTAATAATTAAATTTGGAGACTGCAGTCAGGCAAAGTGCGCGTACCAAATTCGTCCTCTTGCGTCGCGACGATTTCAATTTGATAATTAAATTTGAAGACTGCAGTCAGGCAAAGTGCGCGTACCAAATCGGCGCCGATCGTTCCATGCAGGATCCTGCATCGGAACGACAGCAATAATAAATATCTCATGCCTAATTAATTCAGAAGCGTTGAAATATAATTTTGAAACCAATAGATCATTTTCTGGTCCTTTTATGTCCTCATCACCTTCTGAGAGGCAGTATGAGAGGCATTATTCTTTTGATAAAGATAGGTTTGAAAATTGGAGGTTATTTGCAAATTTTCACTAGAAAGTCTAAAACTTACAGATCGGCTATACTAACAAATGTGGACCTGGCTGCTAACTTCACTTGTATGCTGGTACATGTAGGTTCTATGAAAATAACTAAAAAGACACAAACGATGAGCGTAATGAAAATACTTCCATTTCTCCATGCATTCCATATTCATGGCTTGGTTGTGATACTCATACATTTTAACATTTCTGTGCATGGGACTTTGTTTGGAATGGTGAATTTTGAATTTCAGAATGTTTTCCTGCCTGTAGATTAAGTGTACTTCTTAAAAGGTTTCAATGTATTTGTCTCTTCATATCATGGGTACCATGGTCTTGTTTTCATAACATACATGTAATCTGGAATGTAGGTCAATTGAAGACACTCATAGCATGGGTTCATCAAGCCTGCTTCAATAGGTGCTGGGAAAAAAAGGCTGGATCATATGTGTACTTCACCAGTACTAACAAAATACATTGGGGTCAGGGGCTCTTTGGTACCCCGCCCCCTTCCCATCCCAAGGGTTAGGAAGAGTCTATGACACTGGTCAGTTTCCCAATTTTGAGCTGATGGGCCGCTCTCTTGACTTGAAAGTGCTTTATACTCTGCAATATTACTAACCAGTTCTCGCCAAGTAAACTTTCGAGGAAAGATATATGGCATTATGATAGAGGACAGTTTTGCCTACTTTCCTTTTTGCCCTGTTTGCAAAAACATGAAGAACACCACCCCACTGGAAATAAATGGTTCTTATATCATATTTTAATAATGGAAGAATACTATTGAGTATGTCTTGGTTATCTTCTTTCCCAAACCACTTTGAATTGTTAATTTGTCTTGGCCCTGATATAAGTTAATTGTTCTTTTATAAACAAAACTATTAAAAAAATACATATGAGTACCTTTGATAATGAGCTCATACTTAAATATGCACTACTATTAAGCCCTTAGGTAGCATACTGAGTCCAGTGCCTGTAATGCAAAAGGCATTTTTGGGGTGATCTTGATGCATTTAACAGTAATCCTATTATCTCAATGACATCATTAGCCTGATAGAGGTACATTTGTAGCAGGGTTATACATATTCATGATAAGACAGTTATCATCACTCAGTAAATTCTTGTCTCATTGCCTAGCTTCCATGCTATTATTATTATTATCTAAAAACTGTGCCTTTTGCACTCTAGATGGGATTTGTATGCACCTCTACTTACATCACATACATGTATTACGCCCGTATGAGTAAGGACTAGTAAATGAGCCTGGAATGTAAGCCACTGTTAGGCTCGAAAATATTATGGCTGGGAGGTGTAATGTTGGAAGTAACTTTGAGGACTACTAGAACTACTAGCACTGTAAAATTTTAAACTGGTATGTATACAAAGATGAGAAAAAGTTTGCCCTGGAAATTAAACCTATTTAATAATACTAATAAAAGTGTAAACTTATATAGTGACACACCCTCCACGGACGCTCATGGCGCTAGCTCAGCAACAGTTCTCTTTAATACATGTTCAAGTAAAGTAAATGTTTATTTGATAATAGAGTTACACTATCAGAAACTCAAAAACAATTTTGTCCTGAATGTTCCTCTCCCAGACGAGGATGGAAAGAGCGTTGAGAACGGGCGCTGGATGAGGCCCCCTTCACGAAGCCCAATGAGTGGCCGCCCAACAATAGGTAGGATGATTACTCAAACTAAATCCTTGCAAAATAAACTAGCAAGAAATAATCACTATTTTCTTCGCAAAATTGCAGTTACACATTTTTCCATGACCTTGTGGGGTTTTAATGTGCATGATATGTTTTATTTGTGATCTGCATTTGCATGTAGTGCTCAAACTAGTTCCTTGCATGTTTTTATTTTGATTGCTTTAATTTCCTTAAAAGTGAGATGTTAAATAGAAGATACAGACATTCCTGAGCAAGCTAACTTTGGCATTTTGGTTGTCTACCTTTATTCTAATTCTTTGAACATTAATCACTTTTCATTAAAAAAACAAAAACAGTTTCATCAATTTGATTTCAGTTTTGTGCATGGGTCTACTTTGTATTGAGTTTGGTTTTTGGTTTTTAGCACATTTTCATCTGGAATGGTTTTTTTCTTCTTAATTGCTTGTGCATGCGTATCTTGTCTTTAGTCCTCATGTATGATTGGATTTAAAGAGAAGGTTGAGTTCTGGGAAGAGGTGAAAAATAATTTGTGAGCATTACTCATTCTTATTATGCAAGTGTGGAAGAACATCAGTTAAGACATGTTCCCTGAAAAGCATGGCTCTTCAAATGCCTTCATATTCTAAATATGCATGTAACATCGTAAAAATCGGGGGGCCGGCTTTTTACGCCACGTGTTTGTGTAGTCCCATATACATCTTTCTGTGCAAGTGTTTGTAACTTTACCAAGACTTGGCCAAATTTCTTATCATTTTGATGATTTCAGAACCTTGCAATACACACAAATTCTTATATGCTACATGATCAACCTTTTTTGGTCGGTTCCACACAGTTTCTTTCACAATGCAATCGCATGACCAGAACTCAACTTCATCTTTAATACTAAACCTCAGTAGTACATTGTACATGGACATCTAGTTTGGCTCATGTAAACTATTCATTTGAAAAATAACTATTCATTTAAGAAATATGCTAGAATGTAAACCTGAATGTACATGTACAGGTAGGCCTACATAGAATGTAGTTTCTCCTTGTTCACTTCCCCTTATTCATAATCAGTAGCATTAATATTTCAGTCTTGGTATCGATAAATGTCTGCAGTACCCTATCTTTATCATCTCCATCATCATTGCCATCCAATTGTACATGAAGATCATTATCCCTCTGTTTTATCATTACCTTTTTTCGTTGCATTGGCCACTGAATTTTTTATTTTTTTCTGTAAACACATTTTCATAATCATTGTTACTTTGTCTGTCTGCCTGTTTTCCAACAACCAGTACACATCCCCCACCAATTTGTCAACTTTGTGATCAATTTTGATATTTAGTTTTTGTGAACATGATATGCAATATGTCATGTAGAACAAGTGGTATAAACCATATCAAAATATTTTTATCAAGCCCTTTTACTTTCCACCCATATGCTTGTCTCATTAGTTTTATCTTTTCATTGCATGCATGTAGTCGCTTTAAATGTCACCCAATAGTTTCACTGTTCGTCATTTTATGTTTACGTATGTGCCCATGATTGATTTTATTTTCCTAAATTGCCTCTTCATGGATTTCATTTTATTTATCACAGACTGCGTGTATGTTTGTAGTGCATTGTTGTTTTGAATGAAACACCTATTTTGGGCAGTAGAAGTACAGATGAATAAGTTTCAATCGTATGAGCTTTACTGCCTTTGTGTAGATTTTAGTTGCTTGAGCGCAGGCTGCCTAGGTGATCACACTTATTTCTAGTGTTGTTGTTGATGATGATGATGATGATGATACATCAATATTTAATATGAGTATAAACAGCAAATAAAGAAGAAACCAAACAAAACAATATTTTAGATGGTAATATTAAGTGGAAGTTGAACAATAATTTTGTCTTTTCTAAAAGGTGCCACATACTATCTCTACCTGAATAATTGATAATCCATAATCATTTATGCATGTTGTGGTGAACCAAAAATATCTTATGCATTCAAAATTGAAACCTTTTTCCATTAGGAAATTTTAATCTTGTGATAATGTGTGGGTCAAGTACATTGGTATCAACTTGATAGTGATCAAATATTTTCCTTCAGGTATAGCCACTCACAGCACTCGTAATGTTTTCTTTGATTGACATTTGATGAATCACATCTTTGGGGTTCAGTACGAGACAGCACAGGAATTGTTTGTTATGTTAGAGCCAAACTTAAGAAACAAGATAGAAGAAAACTAAATGATTGTGACTGTGATAACTGATAAGTATTAATGGATTGCATGGGCAAAGTCTGTTTGCCAATATTCATTTGAGTAAACATGCAACACAATATTAGGTAAATATACTGTTGCATGATTAATGGGGAGTTAAATTTCAGCTGTTGTTTCACAAATAATAGTTTGGAATGTGTTCTACATGTACAGTGTCAATTACTCACATGTTATTATTTCTATTAGTTTCAGAGCATGTCTTATCTCACTGATAATCATGTTATGCATACCTCTTGACTCTGTTTTCAAAACATCCTGAATGTAGCAAGACTCGTTATGGCAATAGTATTCAGTAGTACTACTGCCTACGTGCTATGTTTTAGTGTTTTGTAATACCAAACATCTTTGAATATAGGAGATGTTGTGTTAACCCTCTTGAATGTGTGTTTTAAAATCTTTAGTAACTTTGACCTTCTGTATTTTATTTGTATTTATTTGTACTTTGTATGATATCTTAATATTAGTGAAATCTAAAACCGATATAAATTCTGAGCAAAAAATGGGTAAGCTTTGTAATTCAAGAATATTGCAAACGTTGGCTTACATTGTTGTATGTTGCGATACTTTATATTAAAAAATTCTCACCAGATCAGAAAAGAGCATTTATAATTTTCTAGTAATCCAGCAAAGTGAAATGATATTATAGATCCATTATTACAAGTGGTCTTGAGGCAAAGTAGTGAAAAAAAAAAAAAATGCTTTAAAGAATGTAGAAGAACATAGGCAGTGAAGAGGCAGGTATTTCTCTATTTAATTTTCTTCTCTTTTCCTAAATTCAGATATTTATTTCTCTCTGTTACTATTTCATTCATTAATGCTTTATCTATTTACTTTCCTCAGTTTCCTGTCTGTTGTTCTAATTATCTTAAAACTACTGTACATGGTTCTCCTTTCCTCTGTTGAGAGAATTACTTATTTCATCATAACTACTAGTACTAATACATTTTATATTTTAAGTATCTCTCTCTCTCTCTCCTCTCCCTTTTCTGCTTTCCTCCTTCTTTTCTCCTTCTTTTCTCTGTCTTTTCTCTGTCTGCCTCTTTCTATTTACTGTTTATCTTTCTTCTCACTCTCTTTCTTTCCCAGTTCATGTGTATTTGTTTCAGTATGATTATATTCATATAAAATATTTCTTTCTCTGTATCTCCCTCTCTCTCTCTCTCTACCAGGCGACGTTCTTCAGATCCTCTCCTCAGCCATGACCCTCCTGCGCGTGTGCCGCGTCAACGCTGCCCTCACCATCCAGCTCTTCTCGCAGCTCTTCCACTTCATCGGGGCGGGGCTCTTCAACCGCCTGGTCTCCTCCCCGCGCCATGCTAACCTCTGCACCCAGGAGTGGGGCCACAGGCTCGTGAGGCGCCTCTCCAGGGTGGTGGCCTGGGCAGAGAAGCAAGGGCTGGAGGTGGCAGCCGAAACACACTTCCAGAAGCTCAAACAGGTGAGTGGTACATGTAGTTGGAAAACACTCCATCCCTCGGATAGGACGTTAAATGGAGGCCCCGTGTACAGGAGAGTCACCGCCCTTGCATGTTAAGAACCCACTGCACTATTCGTATATAAGAGTGGGGGAAACCCCGGTGTAGTGGTCCACCTGCACACCCCAATCAGACCGAGTATATATCAAGTTTCAAGTTTCAAGTTCAAGTTTCAAGTTTTATTTATCTTTCTTTCATAACACACTTCACAAAAAATGACATGAATATAACAGGTTTACAGAATATGGCGTTACAATAGAAAGATGAGGTGACCTTGGTTGTAAGCAAGGCTTGTGGATTTAAGGTCCCTCATGAGTAGCTTATGAGTATGTCATAAAAGAACAAACTCGTCAGATAAGAATAATGTATACATTTAAATGCTGACAAACTAAACTAACTAAACAACTGATAAAATATAAACATAAATAAGTATAATAAAATCTACTGACTACTAAATAATGGCTATAAACAAAAGAAACAGGAAAATACAACGAGCTACAGGACTGAAACACAGACAAAAACGAAAAAAAGACAGACAGATGAATATAGATGTGAGAACAGGTAGTAGAATTATGCTGACCTATATAGTAAATAATTTTCTTAAAATATTGATCACAACTATAAATCTAGACGATATCGACTCAAATAAAGTAATTTCAGTTTGCGCTTAAATACATAAATACTGACAGATTGCGCTATTCTTGGTTCAAGGGAATTTCAAAACCTAGGTCCAGTGGACCCCAAAGTAGTAAGGGCAAATTGCGTTCTTACAAGAGGCAAGTGATATGCTTGCGCCTGACGTGTGGAATAACTATGAACTTGGTTATTTTTCTTAAATATTCTAGCCAAGGCTACTGGCAGTAGACCTGCATTTAATTCATACATTAGAGCTCCTAGTTGTGAATGATAAATATCTTCAACTTTCAAAACACTACTATTATAAAAAAGGACATCTGTATGCGCAAGATAGTGAGTATTACAAGCAATTTGTATTACTCTTTTCTGTACCAGTAGTAATTTATCCATTTGAGATTTGAACGAGTTGCCCCAAGCTAGCACACCATAGTGCAAATATGGCAAAATTAAAGTTGCGTACAACATACATAAAATATTCAGTGGGAACACAGATTTCAATGGCATCTGCAAGATTCTTCAGTATTGAAGGAGGCAGATTATCTTGAAGAAGAAGAAGAAGTTCATGAAGATTTGTCTAAACTACTGTATAGTATCTCATCTGAAGATGTTTTTGCTGCCAAACGCTGTTCTTGATGTATTTTCTATCACCTACTAGTATTTGTGTTATTTTTTCAAGCTGCAATGAATGAGAGCATTTATAAATGTGATTACCATTTCTTTTAGGCTATTCTTTGCTATCAAATTCTATTTGTTGAGTCATCTTCTTGATTTTCTTTCTTTCAATGGAACCAAGCGGATTCATACTGAAAAACGGTTGTAAATAAACTTTTACTTTTTCAATATCTTGGGGCAGATTTGTTTTTATTTGTATTTTATCCTATAGTTTTTCATGCAAAATTGTTGAATCGGAAATGTCATTTTTATGAATGTACCGTTTGTTCAGTTGTACAATTCTTGCATCCAAACAACCTCTTTTTTTTCTCCACCAGGCCCTAGAGTTGCTGACCTCACCCAAAGAGAACTCTAACCAGCTCAACGCTGCCATTCATAACGGCTGGATGCTCAACTCTCGTCAGACGAAGGCTATCCTGGATAACTACATCCCTCCTAAGGGCTCCATCCAGATACCGCCTGAAGCCATTGCTAAGGTATCTATTAAAGCCTGTCTGTACTAGTTTGGCCAGGAGGGATTAGACCTCTCTGCAAGGTCACTGACAGGTGGTTATCTCATCAAATCAGCATAAGAAAAAGAGGATCATGGGAGACCAACAGGCATTGATTAGGCATTGTTTGCTAAATAGAGGGCGCAAGTAGCTATAAGTAGTGCAGTGGGACTTTAAGTCATTTCATAGGCTTCAAGAATTCATTTAGTCATGTCTTCGGAATAATGTGAATTGATGCATTTTATATCGGGAGCAGTAGAAGTACATTGGTCAAAAAAGGTTTATTGTCATCTTCGTTGTGATCTCCCTTCAAGTGATAGTAATATTAATAGTAGTAGTAATGAAGTGAATAATAGAAAAATAGATTTACATGCAGAAATAGAAGTAGAAGTACATGGAGTACCATAAGCAAGAAAAGAAGCACCAGCTGAAGCATTGTTTGCTTGAAAGTAACATTTTTGGTAGCATTTATGGCATCTATGTTGTACTAAATATTGAAGCAAATATTGACATTAAAAAAAAAAAAAAATCCTTACCAGTATTAAATTCTATTACCCATTAAAATGTAATCAGATGATTATGATAATTTTCTCTCATGTGCAATTTTCTTGAAAATGTTTGTGACTACGTGCTTGTTGTATTGTTAGTTGGTAGTTTTTCAGTCTCATCAGCGCCTTTGATTAGGCAACTAAATATTGGCGCTTTATAAATACCTGGATTAGATTGGATTGGTTGGATTGTTCTTGTTTTAATA
Organism: Strongylocentrotus droebachiensis; assembly: GCA_035222895.1. NCBI lineage: Eukaryota > Metazoa > Echinodermata > Echinoidea > Camarodonta > Strongylocentrotidae > Strongylocentrotus > Strongylocentrotus droebachiensis. Next base: position 127,083 of record JAVYIG010004024.1, read on the forward strand.
TATTCTCTCTCTCTCTCTCTCTCTCTCTCTCTCTCTCTCTCTCTCTCACCCTCCCTCCCTCCCTCCCTCCCTCCCCCTCTCTCTGTCTCTCTCCCTCCCTTCCTCCATCCCTTTCCACCCCTCTCCCTTGCCCCTCTTCCTTGCCCCTCTTCCAGGCCACCTCCATGGCAGCCTCTGAGGAGGAGCTACAGGCCCAGCGTGAGGGTCATCCTATCCTCATAGAGGAGGAGAGAGAGCTGAGGGTACCGGCCTTCCTACCCGACGACGGCTACTCCAGTGACATCATCAAGGGGGTCCCAAACGGCCTGGGGGAGTTCTTCAACCCACTCATCCAAGCTGGTGAGACATAGTCTTTTTACTATTTTAACTTTCAGATCCTTGATGTACTAAACAGAATACTCATATAAAATTGGAAGGCTTTGAGTGTGAAACAAGGATATATTGCTCGAGCTATGACAATATTGGATTAGTCAAAGACGAGTTTAATATTTATGATTAGTCTGACTAGCGAAATATCAAAATTTGACTTGCCTCTGTAAAGATGGCTTTGTTTTTGTGTGATATCGATATAGAAGTTCCCAGATGACTGAGCAATACGAAAACAATATTGGTCAGTCATCCGGGTACTGTGCTAAAGATATTGAATACACTGATTTATTGTACTACTTGGAAGCCTTACGTGTACAGTATATAGATAATAATTCATTTCTGAATAGATTTGTGTATAATGTGACTATTTCATATTAACTTTCATTTGTTCCTTTTTTTTTGTGCTTCAAAATGTTAAATGACACATTCAAATTCTAATATGCAGGATTTTTCTTTCTTCATGTGTATGTACTTTTCTTCCTTTCATAGCTCAAGTGCGTCTGACTCCTCACCCGAAGGCCAATGGTACATGGACTGTTCACATGTATGGCAACCAGCCATCCATCCTGGATTCGCCTGCTCCCCCATCCCCTCAGACTCCGCAGCCCCCTACCTCCCCACAACCAGGGTCCGCGCCACATCTTGAGGTAATCAAAAACATTGATTACTATCTAGATGTCTGGTTTTCTATCGTTTTTGACTGCATTAAGGATTCTTTGAAAGTGCTGTGGCTCCCTTGATGCACTTCTTGGTGTTACTTTATGTAGTGCAATTAAACGAAAATATGATATTTTGTGTCTTAGATTTTGAACCCTATTATTACCCCCATCCCCTCCTTTCCTATCAATGGATGACACAAACTTCATGATAAGAATCACTGTTCTCTATGATTTTATTTTCAAATGAGAGGAGAAATATATTGTTCAGCAAATAAGACTCTAAACAGAATATTAGTTTCTTTATACAAGTGCGAAAGATGCGTGTATAAAGATCAGACAACTGTACATGTATGTGCACAAATATATACAAATCTCAATAAGAGTAGTGCAGTGATATTTTGCGTAAACAGAGCTGCTTGTTATCCTTGATTTAGAGTTCCTTTCCGTCATGTGTGGAACCTCAAAATAAGATGGATAGATGGCGCATAACCTGTAAATCCCTTTTTATTATGAGTGGCACAATTCAGGGGGTGTCATTCCTATTTCACTTATGCTACTTGGATCCGTCTTGTAAAGAGTTGCGATTGATCTAAATCAATGGCAAGTCCTCTAATCAATGGCAAGTTTGCAGTCTCTTATCTCTTATGTACATACATGTAGTTCCGATTGATATCAATCGCAAATAACTAGCGATCGATATCAATGCTTTATAAGACAGGGCCTGAACGAAATGTAAAAGCTATGTTTGAACATCAAGTTCCTTTTCTTTTGCACAGCCTCAAGTTAAAGCTGATGCTAAGCCAGCCGGCAATGAGCCGGAGGTCTATACAATACAGCTCAACAAACATGGAAAGCCAGGCATGGGACTGAGCATCATAGCAGCCACGGTAAGTCTCTCTCTCTCTCTCTCTCTGTCTTGCTAACTCTCTCTCTCTCTTTCTTGCTAACTCTCTCTCTCTCTTTCTCGCTAACCTTCTCTCTCTCTCTCTTTCTCGCTAACCTTCTCTCTTTCTCTCTCTCTCTCTTTCTCTCTCTAACTCTCTCTCTCTCTCCCTCTCCCTCTCTCTCTCCCTCCCTCTCTCTCTCTCTCTCTCTCTCTCTCCCTCCCTCTCTGTATTTCTTTCTTTTCTTGTTTTTGTTTGGTATTACCTGAAAGATATTGCAGATTGTATCCTTTGTGAAATGGAAACCAGATTTTCATGTAATGATTTACTAAAAATTGAGTTCATCAGCAAGGAAATACAAACTTGATTCATTTATTTATGTATCGAGAGTAAACATCAGAATCAGAATGAATTCTTCCCTTGCCCCGGTTCAATTTTACACTTTGTTTTATTCTGTTTTACGACAGGGAGCTGGTCAAGAAAAGATTGGTATCTATGTGAAGGCTGTTGTGCCCGGATCAGCTGCAGATGTGGTAAGTACAAGTTAATTTGAAAAGGCTTTTATGGTAAAGCAGTCTGACTCTGGTATAATGGACACCGGAGTGATGTACCTTATTACAGGCTTGTTTCGAGGAATAATTCTGAAGTTGTGTGGAAAACAAGATAAAAATATCCTAACTGTGTAATCCTTTTTTTCTTTAACGAATATATTACATAATATTACGTAAATACAATGAGTTTAATTTGAATTTTCCTAATGTTTCTAAGAAAAGTGGCCTTTTAAAATCATAATGATAAACATAAAACAGATTTTTTCTGTCATTTTAAAATAGACTAATGCAAAAATACGTCTTGGGAATCCTGTAATACTGCAAAGGAAAACTCTTACATCTCTATCCTACTGTTCATAAAAACCAAATGACTTCTTTGCTTTACATGAAACACCCTTCAATGTAATTTTGTCCACAGGATGGTAGAGTGAAGGCTGGTGATCAAATCCTCGCTGTAGATGGCAACAGCTTACTGGGGTTGGATCAAGACGCGTAAGATAGTTTACCATTCTTATTTAAGTCTAACGAATGTATGTGCTTTCTTCCCCCATGTAATTCTTTTAATGCATTTCAAAGATTGCTCTTATGAAAAAATATTCTTTATTGATTCATTTGTTTCGAAATATGTATGGTACACTGAATGACATAAACTGCAATATTTTATTTCATTTGTCATATTTCCAATGTACATTTCATATGGATATTTGTTTTGCTCATGTACAAATTAAAGATTCAGACATAATTTACAAGAAGAGAAATAAGATACCCAAAATATTGTTCTGTTTGTTAAAAAATGAAGTAAATGCAACATTAATTTTTGCTTGGTGAGTGGCTCGTTTCTTTTCCTCCAACTTGAATATGTAATTTAGCTGTCTGTATTTGAAGTTGACAAAACAAAAAACAAAGAAGGAAAAAGAAATGTTTTCCTGTGTTGAAGTTAATGTTTTCTGAAGCAGCTGTCATACAAGTGAGAAAATGTCTCACGTTTTATGTCTCTTTTCTACCTCTGTTGGTATGCAGGGCTGCCCAGTTTCTGGTCAAGTCTGGTCAGATTGTAGAGATGACCATTGCCAAGCAAGGAGCTATATTCCATGGCTTGGCTCAGATCCTCAGCCAGTCAACACCACCACAACAAAGAGGTAATAAGAGAAATATAAAATAAGAATGGGGGGGGGGGGGGAGGAGAGAGATAAGGGGGAGGGCAATACTTTAAAGAGCAAAATAATATTGATACAAAGAGACATCAAGATTGAAGTACATGCTCTTTAAAGTTTTTATTTCAAAAGTATTTTGATTTGTGAAAATATCTGCAGGTATCCCGTTCACAAAATCACCTTACATCTGTAATTGGTCACTGTAAATTTAAATAGATGTTCATGCCAAACTATCACTGGGGAGTTATAAATTAATTAGCCTTTTTATTTTGTGCTTGACTAAATCCAAAACAATTGTATCATATTTCCTTCAGGTGCACAATTATTTAAATCTACCATTTTAGTAGAGTTTCGTCAGAACTATTTTGATGATTTTGAATGAAGTAAGATAATGTTTGAGTCAGTATTTATTAGCTCTGGGCATTCTGATGAAGATTTTAAAAATCCAAGTTTATTTCATAGTTTCTTTATTTATATTTGTTTCCTTCAGTTTGGATATGATTTTGATTCTGATTTGTTTCATTCCCTTATCTACCCCACCTTCGTTCCCCTTCTGTGGAACCTGTCCTTCCCCTCCTCCAATATTACCCCCCTCCCCCCCTCCACCCACCCTCCACCCACCAGCTTACAAAGGAGAACGTCAGCCCCGCCCTGTCAGTGAAGATTTATCAGGGCGCTCCGGTACCCTCCCCCCTGGCATGGGTGCCCCTAGGGAGTCAATGGAACCTAGGGGGACTGCCACCATGCCCAGGGGGATGATTGGCGTGCCCCTTGTTGGCCTGAGAGAAGCCGATAAGGCCCGGTCCTCCCCCAATCTTGGTGAGAAGAATATATGTCTAGAGTTGATCTTTCACCTGGTGGTTTGCTGTGTTCGGTGTTCCTCTTGTTTGTTATTGGTGTTCCTATTCAATCCAATATTTTCAAAGCACATCATGCAGTGAATATACTCTTCTCCGTCTACCTATTTCTAACTCTCTTTCTCGTTCCGTGTTCTTCTTGTTTGTTTTTGGTGTTCCTATTCAATCAAACATTTTCAAAGCACCTAATGCAGTGAATATACCCTTCCTCATCTACCTATTTCCAACGCTCTTTCTCACCCCTTGCACCCCTGTCTATTTTGTAAATGTGTCAGTTATCATTAGTTGTTCATACTGTCTTGCTACTTTCGAACTCCAACCGTCTTGTCTTCATATACACTGTATATATCTGTTTGTGTATTTATCTATTCATTTAAATCCTCTTTCTTCTCTTATGTGAAAGTGCACATTCCTTTTTCACATCCTTTACAATATGTCTCCATTTTTCTTTTATTTCTCTCTCTCTCTCTCTTTTTCTCTTTCCCCTTTTGTTGTTCTGTTTTCCTATCTATCACATTAGTAATTGCACCAAGTGTTTCAAGTTGCTGATTCCTGTCCCTTTTTTTTTGCATGAAATCCTTTCTATCACGTTTTGCTGTCTCGAAATGAAGTCTCTGTGTATTGCAAATGTTGCATGATCTTTCATTTTTCTTACTGTTTCGTCACAAGTGATTTCCTCTGTGACCTAGTATGTTTGAGCCTTATTTCTGCAATTTTCAAGGACTCTTTGTGTGATGCATTTTTCCTACTTGAAATATTGCCTTTCATTCTGTTGTGAGAAAAGCTCTTTGATGTTCTCTTGTTTTATGCATGCTTTCATTATCAAATTTATTTTCTTTCCATTTTTGCAACAACAAATGAGAAGGTAATCAAAAAAATTACGCCTCTTGCCTTTGCCTAAGATAAACACCTTCATATTCTGATATCTAGAACGAATCTGTTTCATAAAAAAATGTAGAATAAATGAGAGCCGGATGATCATCATTTCTATTTGAAGTAACCATGTGTTTGTACCTCCATTCCTATACTTTTTGTATCTCTCATATGGTTTTGGAATGTTTTTAATAGTTTCCTTGTGTCAGTATCATTATATGTTGCCTGTTTCTGTTTCTGAGCATGATAAATTTATTACAAAACCCATAACTCTTCAGTAATCCATTTTCAGTTTGTGATTTCCTTACTCCTGTGTGCACATTGTTTCACTGTTGTAGTTACTCTTGCACTTTGTGTTTTATGTTACCTATGTTGGAAGTTTCACTATTATTTGTGATGATACTAGTTCAAGCCCCTCTAAAGTGTTGGGAGCCTGAAATTCACCAAAATTTTGATGGCAAAATTTCACTTGAATTGTATCATAATGTGAAAGAGGATGTCATTTAAGACATACTTCTGCAGAGATTTCCCCCAAAATGTGTCTGAAGACAAATATTGATCAAAGAAAACATAATTTGGGTTTTCTATTGTATGCAGAAAACCTAAATTGTGTATTCTGTCATCAATATTCGACTTCATAATAATAAATAATAATAATAATAGGCATTTCTATAGCGCCATCTATCTAGATAATTCTATTCCGAGGCACATTTATTATTACCCTGGCTTTAGCCTAGCAGCTGTTTATACAGCGCTCCAGCATTTCAAGGAATTAATTCCTGCCAGGTACCCATTTACATCACCTGGGTTGAGTGTGGCAAATGTAGATCAATATCTTGCCATATCTTGACGTATCCACTCGACCACGACACCTCTATACACTTTTTTTTTGAAAAGCCTTGCAGAAATGTGCCTTAGATGACATCCTCTTCACATTATGATACAATATAAGTGAAATTTTGCCATCAAATTTGGGGCTCCCAACACTTTAGAGGGGCTTTAATGTTCATTGTTCATCTTCTGTCTCACAATAAACTATATACTCTTAAAGTCCACCATTTTTTACTGAAATTTGTCAATAATACTAATAGCAAGTTATCAAGTATTTTGTTAAAGGTAGTATATCCCTTTTGCAGCCAACATCATATTCTGTAGAACTTTGCAGGAATCATGAGTATGTCTTGTACAGTATATCCTATCTGTGAAATTTAAACGTTTAACGGTTAGCAGTGACCTAGTTATGCAAGGGAAACCATTTACTCTCTAGACTTCTCTGTCAGACACTGTTGAGTGACTGACTGACTTTTTAAAATTTTGTTAATACCATAGTTAAAATTAGCTGTAAAGGGTACATTATCATTTGTACACATCGATGACCCGCTTCTTATAATGAACAAAATAAAACTCATCAAGTCTTTACTCAGCACAATATGTACAACTATGCGATACAAGGGTCTGAAAATCTACTAGGCATAATTTTCTCAACATGTTTTGAAAATTCCTAACAGTCGATATCCACATAGAGGCAATTACCAGTTCTAATCTTTTAAGAGGAGTTTTTAGTTGGTATTATCTCTTGTTTACCATCAGATTTACATAATTATACATTTTCAGCCTGCAAAAGGGACAGACTACCTTTAAAGTCATTTGTAAAGTTGTTCTTAATATAATGTTTATATCAAGAAAGAAGTGAGATTCTGTCCTTTGTTTAACAATGGCCTGTTAAAGTAAGTCTGGTTCAAATAGATACAGGGCAATGGCATTACCTTTAATATCGTTCTCCATTTCAAATCGATCGAATCGATCAATTCAAAATAATTCTTTTTTAATTACCATAAATAAACATGGCAAAAGTCTGAATAGTCAAGAAAAATGATGTGCCGAGAGTTCTCTCTTTTACCATTTTCTGTTTCCTTTTTTCTTCCTTCACCAGCCGAGGAGAGACCTCCAGAACGAGGGAACTACATGCCGATGACGAGCAGCAACGGTAGGGACGACTATTCCCGCCATGGCTCTGTCAGTATGAGGCCAGAACCCAGGAGGTAGGTTGAGTGCAATCAGGGTTGTCTTGCTTAGATGAGAATTTTTACAGTCGATTGCATAGATGACCATTTTTACTTCTTTTATCCCGTCTATGATATAAGGTATAGGGTTAGAGTTGCAGATTAATTTCAGAATAGATTTAGGAAGAGCGTTAGAGTTTGGTCCAGAGTTGGGTACATGTACATATAGTTTGCTGGCTAGAGCATGTATCATTGATCCCTTGTGCATTCAAATAGGCAATCCAAACAAGAACAATCTGTAAAGATTGACTTATCTAGTTTAATCTTACATTTTTTTGGGGAAAATGTATTTATCACAAAGACTGGACGACATTCCTTATAACTCTCTAACCTGAAACATTTCCAACCAATCAGAAATGTGTGTAAGGTAGTGACAGGGTGAATGAACACATGTAAATGTTCTAGGAATCATATCCTTAAATGTGAGCCTGCATCCACATAACTTTATCTGAAATTTATTGAAAATACATTTTCTTAAATATTTGAGAAGAATACTCTCACTTCAGTCTTTATGATAATGGATTTTATAATGATAAAGAGTGCAAGGCATCCAATCACATTGAAACAATATTATTTTTGTAAAATAAAGTGCTATGTCACCTTGGCAATACAAATATAAGTATCTCCTTATTAAGTGCAAGTCTCTAAAGTCCTTCATAATGTATTTTTATAAATGACATAAAAACATTAATGATGTGTATTTCATTTTATTGTTTGCAGTCGCATGGAGGCAACTCCTACTCCACCAATCTCACAAAGATCCAAGTCTGTGTCCAATCTGGACCCAGAACCCATGGAGCATGAGCAACAGAGACCAGTGAAGTCTACAGTGGACCTGTCTCAAAAGAGAGATGAGCAACCATACAGAGGCCATGCTCCTAGAGAGGAACCACCCTTCAGGAGGGAGGAAGACCCACGCATGCGCCCTGGAACACCTGAGAAATCACTAGAGAGTTTTGACCAGGAACCATACAGGAGGCAGCCAGGATCTAGACCAAGTGATCCTAGGAGGGAGTCTCCAGATCCCCGAGGGCCTATCCCTCAGCAGAGATCTGGTCCCAATCAGATAAAGCCTTCCCCTCAGCCTCGCCAAGTCCAACAGCAGATGCAGCACCTGCAGCAGCGTCACAGAGGACCATCACCCCAGCATCCTGGACAGTATCCTCAAGGTCCAATGGGTCCCAGAGGTCCTCTGCAGAGGATGCCGATGCCTCAGTCACAATATCCTCCAGGTCAACACCCTGGCATGGGGCCAAGAGGACCGCCACCCCAACAGCGCATGCCAGATGGAGCTATGCAACAGCCGCCGCCTAACAGGTATGGTGCTCCACCTGGTGGGTTCAGAGTAGGACCTCAAGGAGAAATACAGAGGCAAGCTCCACCACAAGACTCGAGGGATAATTACGGCATGCCACCACGTCAGAGGAATCACAGCCAAGGTGATATGATTGATGATGTGCCCGAGCCAAGAGCGAGGGTTTACAGTGAAGGAAATGCATTGAGGGGTCCTGAGCATCCAATGGACAAGCGATATGAAAACCAAACAAATGGACCCCAGGCAGCCCCAAGAATGGTGGATCAACAAAGGCAATATGCTCCTAAGGGTCCACAAAGGGCCGACTTACCACTACCGCCTCCACCACCAGATAATTCAGCTTCCCAAGGGCCAGGAAATGAAGAACTCCCTCCCCCACCACCTCAGCAAATGGATGACGAGGAGGAATACCGTCGTTGGCAGGAGAGGAGAGCCAATAGAATGGGAGAGGACCCCTCAAGACAGTCACCGAATTCTGGTTTTGCTTCTCTGCCTCGTCAAGGGCGTATCAACAGATCATCCTCGCTTACCACTAATACGCTACCAGTGGGAAGTGAAAGCCAGCCAACTCCTCCCCAGCAGAAGCCACCCATGGGACCCAAACCTGTTCCTCCACCTATGCCTCCAGAAAGGACAAATGCCTCAGCAGAAGCTGCTCGAGGATCCTTAGATAGGAGAGCTCCTAACCCTTCAAATGAGAGATATGAACCTCCAAGAGCGAATCTTGAACAGTCAACACGCTCCATTCCAGGCATAAGTTCTGCTGGATCAGCATCTCTCTCATCAAAGAGCTCTCCTTGGGATAGAGAGGAGAAAGAACGTCAAGAGAAGCGACTTGAGGAACAGGTTAGGCAGATGAGAGATGATGAAGTCGATTATATGTCTTCTTTGCCTTCACTTAATCCTGCTCAACAAGAGAGATTGAACAAGATGAAACTTGACCAGCAATTTCAGCAGCGCCTTGAAGAGTCCATGAGAGACAACGAAGATGATGATGAGGAAGATGAAGATATATCCAGGAACCCAGAATTTCAGAATCAAATGGCGATGGCAAATCGAAGTGCAGAGATTGCAGCACAAAAGACAAGGGAGCAGCAGCTTGAAAGAGAAAGACAGGAAGAAATAGAAAATGATATGAGGAAAAAGCAGGAGATGAGAGTTCAGGAACTTCAAATGCAGAGGCAACAGGAACGTCAGAGAGAAATGGAGACGCAGAGGCAACAGGAGCTTCATACACAACAAGAATTTCAAAGAAAGCAAGAGATGCAGCGTCAGCAAGAAGTGCAAAGGCAGCAAGAATTGAGGCAACAAGAAATGAACAGACAGAAGGAAGCTCAAAGACAACAAGAATTACAAAGGCAACAGGAAATGCAGAGGCAAGAGGACATGCGAAGACAAGAGGAAATGCGAAGACAAGAAGAAATGCGAAGAAAGGAGGAAATGCGAAGAAAGGAGGAAATGCGAAAACAGGAGGAAATGCGAAGGCAGGATGAAATGCAGAGACAACAAGAAGAGCAAAGGCAGCTAGAGTTGCAGCGCCAGGATGAAGGGAGGCAAAGACAGCAAGAGTTGCAGCGACAGGAGGAAGAGAGACAAAGACAGCAAGAGGTTGAAAGGAGGTCACAGCAGCAGGGAGAAATGAGCGCTCAGATGGAGTTGAAGAAACTACAAGAGGAACGAGCAAAGTGGATGAAAGAACAGGAAGAACTAAGGCGTCAAGCAGATGAGGAACGTAGAAAATATGAAGAAATGAAGAGATTACGTGAGCAAGAGGAAGAGATGCAGAGAAGGCATCATCAGCAGCGGTTGGAGTTTGAGAAACGGGAGGCTGAACTAGAGCAGGAAAGAAGGCGCTTGGAGCAAATATCGTTTAGTGGCCAACAAGGCCAGATGAATGATATGAATGCCTCCATGTCACGACCAGGTCAGACTAACATGGTCCATGCAACTGTAAGTGCAGGTTACGTCCCAGGACCGAACAGACCTTATGTGCAAGCAGCACCGCCAGAAAGGCCACCAACAGATGGATACAGTAATGTGGATGCAGCGTCTATCAACAAACCAAAACCATTCAGGAAGGGTCCTCCTCCTGTGGCTCCAAAACGTGTGACCTTCCGACCTGGCCAGCGTTCCAGCACATCGATAGATCCCCTTAATAACCTGGGATCAGCAGGTGACCGAGGATCAATCAGTTCTCAACAGAGCGTCGGTTCCAATAATTCAGGTGGTGCACCAGCGCCACAGCCCCAACCATCCAGCTTTGGCAATGGCTACACCAACAACTTCCACACGGCTCCTGTGGGCAACTACATGCATAACCATAATCCAACACCTCCTCCACCACCACCACCTGCCACTGATAGCAATGACCTAGGATACAGTACCCCACCACAAAATGGGCCACCACCTGTTTATCGCACCGGAAACACCCCAGGGGTGATTGGCGCTCAAGAGGTTTACAATGACCCAAGAGATAAGAGATTAGCCAAGCAGCAACTGCAGCCTAAGGCCACCACACCAGACATGAGGAACATGTCCTTCAGGGATAAGATGAAACTCTTCTCTGAATCTACTCCAGACTCAAAACCAAGAACCTCCAAGTGGGAACGGGAGTTCATCGCAATGAACCCTACCCTGCACACCCCATAATAACGCGGAACAGACTGGAATCATTAAACATGACCTGATTCATTCGGCTATGCTGAACTTTTCAAGAGAATGGGCACTGTTGCATGATCATCAATGACATTTAACCTATGCAAAAGCAGCAGTTGTCTAAACCTGAGAGCATTTGTGTCTCCTGTGATTAGTAAAAGATTACTCTGCTGTAAATACCCAACCACAGGAGGAGTGCTGGAAAGTGGAAACCAATTTTAAGCCCAACTTTTAGGAATGCTAAATAATTGAACTTTTTATTAAATATATCAGTGCTACTCCTTTTTTTGAAGTTGTGTTAAAACTAAGACATTTTGATTGCTAATCATATGTGTGATGTTTATATAGAGAGTAATGCATATTTTATAATCTCTCCTGTTTCCTCCTATAGATATATACAGGTGTAAAATATTTAATGATAGCAGTTTGTCAGGAGTTATGTCGGTCTTTTAAACATTTTTAAAAAGGAATAATAGGAAATATTTGTTAAATTTCATAATTAAATAGATCTTGTTAGAAATGACGGATGTTGCATTATACGTTTTACAGGCACCTTTTCTAAATAATTAGCATACTTTTAGTTTCAAACATCCCCCATTTTTATGCCTCGTGGCACTTTTTATTCTTCTTGAAGTGTTCTGTCTGGTTCTAGGGTAGCACAGTTTTAAAAGGTACAGAAGGCATTTCTTGTTTTCTTTTGTTGCAGCCATTGTACTATCGTAAATTACGTTCCGGAAATTCTTGTGGTTTTGTTTTGTATTGTTTTCGCTATTGGCAGACTGCCTGACGACCTCAAACTAATGATATGTTATGAGTTTATGCCATAGGCATTGCTGATGAGGTCTAGACCAAGTTTTCAAAATGGAGGCATCAAGGGCCCCGGTCTACGAATTAGGGCCAAGTCTTTTCCTTTTGTTTTTGAGTAATTCATAATTCATATTTCTCTCATTAAAAACTCTGTCAAGAATTCATTACTGCCAACCATGCTAACTGGATATTTTCATGTCTCGTCTAGTTGTTACATGACCATGTACCCCAAGATTGTTGAACGATAATTATTTAATGAACACTGGTACAACAAGCTTACATTATAGCAGGCTGATATTGCAGGTCCTACCTCTTTGTAGTCTATTGGATTTTAGCCTTGATATAACAAGATTTGATCGTAACTTGGTAGTTTCTGATGTCTCGGTAATGAAGTTTTACTGTATTTTAGCTGTCAGACCTCCAGTTCCACCATTTTGTTCAAATGTATACATTTGTTGCTATTCTCCATAGGTGTGTATGCCTGTCTCTGCGCTTTTCACAATGTCTTAAAACAAGCTACGTTATCCAGTAATTGATGTACAATGGAGGAAAATAGGAACCTGTACATGTCTTTTTGTTTTATGCTTACAGATGTTTCTTTTCTCTTTTTCTTCTCCTTTTCTTTTCTCTGTTTCTTCTCCTTTTCTTTTCTCTTTTTCTTCTCCTTTCTTTCTTTCCTTTTCCCTTTTCCTCTCCAGGTGAGACGGTTCTTGTTTTTCCTTTTGTTTCTTCTTTCGTCTTTGTTTTAAAGAATATACATGTACATTGTACATTGTATGATTTTCAAGGGTGCTGTACAAAGTTTAATTATCGTTTCATTTTTATTATCATTCTGCTTATGTTGTTATCAACGCTGTAACTGCAATAGTAACACATTTCTTAACATGGCTTATAGGAATCTAAACCTCTCTGTCGCTTACTGATTCTATTTATACTGGTACTGTTTGTTCATTAAATCTCTCCTAGAACAGGGGAAAGTTTAATTCTTCTAATATTTTCTGTTATTCCTGCAGAAAAAAATGAATGAAATAATGTTTCCTCAAATGGGCATTTCAAATATATATACATTTATTGAGGTAAAAGTTGGAAATCGTATATGTGAATATCTTTATTTTTCAATGGGTATAAATGTATGTGGTGCTGGTAATAATTGCATTGAGTACATGTATACCATGCTATGTTTTAACCATTAGAGTGTGTGGGACATTTTTTTATTCCTTCATAATAATTTTGGGTGGGAGGATATATGAAGGTCAGTGTGCAGTTTTTATTACAATGGAAATGTTACTAATAATCATTGTCTAGAGAAATATTTTGTTTATTGGTATTCATTTTATTTCATTTATCCTGAAGCTGATCATATCTGTTGATTAAAACTCACATCTTCTAGAGGTATTAATTTGAATGATAGGGGGGAGGGGAAAGCTTGCAGTTGTTATGTTTACAAAACAGTAGAAAAATAAGGTATTCCTACCTTTCCATTAGCCATTGTATTATGTCTCTTGTACATTTTTTGAGGGGAAATGTTTATTTTTATTATGTTTATTACTATTATTTATCTTTTATTTGAGTTTAGTTGTGAATATACATGTACATGCTTTGTCTCTAACTTGTAACATTTATGCTTCCAAACAAGGATTTCTACCTTGAAATATAATAATAATGAATTCTTGTGTAGATTCCAATAAGTATGATTAACTATTTTTTGTTTTTTAACTCTCCTAGTGAATTAAGTAATATCAATTTGTTAAAATTCTTGCTAGTATGGAAGTACAATAAATTTCCATGTAAATACATGTTTGATTTTTGTAATATATGAAGAAAAAAAAACATAGTTCTATTTTCATTTAATACTGATATGTTTCTGTTCGAGCTGATTCAAGCAAAGGGATGAAAGAAAGTGTAAAGTAGTAAGGTTCTTTAAAGTAGTAAATTCCTTCAAGCTTTTAATTCTGTTCAGCAGTGTTCTAAAATGCATGTACATATAGGTATGCATTTGTTTTGCGTGTACATATTCAAATATTAGCGATCCAAATAAATTGCTTTTTTTTTGTCTTCTTTTCTTATTCTTTTGGTAGCATGTGATATTTTGTTCACCTGTTGCCTTTTGAATGCAAGTTGTCCGCTTTACTTCTATCATCTTCTCAAAGTGATGAATATATATATTTAGAATTTATTTATCTACTATTTGTCCCCCCTCTTTTCCTCACTCGCACCCTTATCAAGTCTGCAGTTTAATATACATGTCTGTAAATAATATCCATTTGAATTTACTCATTTATTTTGATGTTGATGCCATTGATCTTGGCTGGTATATGAAAAACACTGCTAGTCTGTTTGACATGCTACAGATTTTTAATGTCTTATCTGTTTGGAGCCAGAAAGTCGTTCACTCGTATCATTTTGACAAAGAGTCGACGCCCTTCTGACATCACACAGACAAAATGCCTTGCTTGATCGCTTTATATAAATATTGCACTTTTAATACATGTACGTTGATTGTCATTACACATCATTCATGAATTCATTTTCAGATTTTTATCATAATCTTGTATAACATCTCCTCTTAGCAGTGATCAAAATATGAAATCTTGACCGTATTCAATTTGATGTATTCCCCTGGTACTAAACGTATTCTCGAAATGAATTGAATGGTCCAGTATTCAGAATTATATGATATATATCTACGTTTAATTCAGATTCAAGTTAGATTGTATTCCGGTTATGCCTTTTTATATGAAGTTCTGATTTGTATTTGATAATGTTATGCATCATTGTGGCTAAATAGCACTTTTTAGAGGCTATCAAAATTCATTAATTTCAAATAATTAGCAGTAAAGGCCGAAATGAAATGAAATTGAGGGAGAAATGCATTTTCCTACCATTTGTCCAGATCTTGGGTAATCAATTCACATAATCACATTGTTAGTTTTACCATAGGTGTTTATTCTGATTCATAGATTGTTACAACAAGTTGCTTGCCAGCTTAAAAGAATCAGAAATATTTTGATGAGTTTGAATGCTAGCACCACTTTTTTAATCGTTTTTAAATCAAATTTCTTGAATGTGGTGCAGCAAAAGTTTTGAAGAATGTTAACAATTTCTCATTTTTTAAGGAATCTTGCATTGTAATTAGAGTTGCATATTATGTTGTACATATTGAAGTTAGAAGACATGTTTACATCTGTTGATATTGTTTTGTTGTACTCGATTTCAGAACATTTCATAATTAAGCAAGTAAATGCCGTTGAGGCGTGAAACTAAAAGTATGCATCAATCGAATTATTATTTTGTTCGTTGTGTGATATTCATGATAATGGGGAATATTAGAGCAAAGAATGAACAAGAGTGTTTTGAAGAATGAATAGGCCTGTTTTCATCAGCTCGAGATTGCCAAATAGCCCGCTATTTTAGCTATCCCGATCGCAAATTATTCGGCTAATTTGCGGCTTCATCAGCCCACAGTTGCAATTAGCGGGATATTTGATCAAGAAAATCATCCCAAGATATCTTGGGCTAGTTTGCAAAATATCCCACTGTTTGTCTATGGTGCCTCTTCGCCAACCCGAAGACTCGCACTATGCGCGAGCAATGAGCAAAATATCTCAGCTAATTTCTCGAGCTCGCGTTTCGAGCTGATGAGGTCGCGATTTGAAAGTTCGGGCTTATTTCCCAAATCAGAAATAAAGCGGGCTATGTGGCAATCTCGAGCTGATGAAAACATACCCAATGAGTTTTCAGTTGTGGTATAAGTGGTATGTTTCAGAATATTTTATACATAATCGAGTAAATTTTATTATATTTTTTTCCATTTTTTAGAAATTATAGCTACCCCAAAGAAAAACACAAAACAAAACACGAGTTGTTCACTACGCTACAAACCTGCCAAAATGAAATATCTCAGCATTATATAGGTAACAAATTGAAAAGAAATGAGTATGGCGGCCTCAACTGCAATGCATCATGCATGACATACACATACCATCAACATTATCTATTCAATGAGCCATGGCATGAACACCTCCATTCACTATGAACATGACTGACAAAGAAAGCGGACAAAATATACAGTTCCTCAGGTAGACAAAGGAACATCCCTTCACTGCTATTATGTAAAAATGTGTAGAACAGGGGGGCGTTTCATGAAACAATTAGTCGGTGGTTTTCACCGACTAATATCATGTTCACCGACAATTTAGTCAGCCCTGACTTAATTTGCCAATCACAGTCCTGGAAAATAGTCGGTGACAAAAGAATTGTCGGTGAACATGATATTAGTCGGTGAAAACCACCGACTAATTGTTTCATGAAACGCCCCCCAGGTGTCACATGCATATTCACTTTTTACATAATAGCAGTGAAGGGATGTTCCTTTGTCTACTTGAGGAACTGTATATTTTGTCCGCTTTCTTTGTCAGTCATGTTCATAGTGATTAGTATAATTATAATATGATTAGGATAAGTAGGTGATCATGAATGGATCAATGAAAGCGCAGGCAAATAATAATGAAGTCCTTGTGATGTGTATTAATTATTTAAAAACGATGTTGGCTATTGAAGGCCAATATTCCATATGAGATTAAATATTTTAACATGACAATGATGAGGCTCGATTCATCAAAAGCTAATACTGATATTTTTTCTCTCTTTTCCTATTTCCATAATTTCAATACATATCTACATTAATTCTTCAATGATTTAATGAAAAATAACATTGGCTAAAACGAAAGTTTATCAACAATTCTTCCAGCTTAGTATTATTTTGTTTGCTCACACATTCATCGCAATCTTAACAACGACTTGAATTTTTTTTTAAAGCATGCGGGTAAATAACAACCAATAGGATCATTTGATATTTTAATTGAAGTATAAACAAAGTGGCAAACCCCCTATTTCATCTGATCAGTATCTAAACATATTTTTCTAATTACAGCCATTATTATTAAATAAACGAGATATCCATGCCAAACGAAGTGAAGATATTTTACTAGCAATACCAATCATTTGATCATGATTGTTTGTGTGATGATGGACAAGAATGGAATTCATGTTTGTGTTTGTAGCATGATGCGGGTGATACAGTGGTTGTATAATAATAATAATAATAAAAACGTTACTTATAAAGCGCTTACCACCGAAGTCTCTAAGCGCTATAACACACACAATAGACTGATATACAATTACATCTTAAACAAAACTAAAAATGCAAATAAACCTACAAATTACAATAAATATGGAATACACATCAAAGTGAACAGAGTTAATTAATCATTGAACGCAATATAGGTGAAGACGAGTACGTGAATACCGGTAATGAAAATATCGGATAAGAGCAGAATTACGGCGTTTTTATACTCGCCATCAAAATGTGCACCCGATGTCTTTCGAAATTCAATTCAGTTAAAAAGGGGGAACATTAGACAACATTATAAAATTAACATTAAAGTTCAAATTACAAAGCAATATATACTTATTGGTAATAAATGTGGTCTAACTGCAATTATCAATGTAATGATACAGATGAAATTTATTTTAAAAAACATCTGAAAAAAACAAACATTGAATACCTATTAGAATTGATTGATCAGACAAATTACTCAATAAAATAAAATGGTAAAACTGGTACCTGTTATTTAAAGTAAAAACCAGTCCATGAAATTAATGCATTTGGATATTATATAAAAGAGGGAAAAGGAAAAGATATAAAGCATAAGTTTTCCATTATGTACATGAGACAATTTGTTTCTTTACAAATCGAAATGCCAACAACAATAATAAAGTGATTGGCTAAAGAAATACAAAAGATACATGTATTTTTATAATATTTATTTAAAAAAATTAATTGGAAAATTATAATTAGTTATGCCATATCCAGTTGTTGAAAAAATGCAATTCTTTGTGTGAATGTGCTGAGCTGGGGGAGTTCCATACCACTGTGTTGGTTCTAGGACACCTACCCATTGGACAACCACCCTCCGAATAACCTCCCCTAGGATAACCACCCGCTAGGACAACTACCCCCGGGACAATTACCCTCTAGGATAATTACCCCCGAGCTAACTACCCACTAGGACAACTACCCCGGACAACTACCCCGGATAACTACTCTCAGACAACTACCCCCGAGGACAACCACCCTCTAGGACAACTATCCCCGATGGATAATTTCCATAATTATGTGGTTATTGTCCGGGGATAGTTAGGTGGTAGTTACCATAGTTGGTAGATGTCAAGGAGGTGTATGTCCTATAGGGCGGTTGCCCTAGGGGTACTTGTCTGGGGGTACTTGTCCTAGAGGGTAGTTGTTCTAAGGGGTAGTTGTCATAGGGGTTAGTTGTCCTAGGGGAGGTTATCCGGGGATTGGTTGCCCAGGGGGTAGGTGTCCGTGGAGACTCAACTAATCACACGTTATGAAACGATGGATTGTTTAACTGTCATAGGGGGTAGTTGTCCTAGGGGAGGTTATCCGGGGATTGGTTGCCCAGGGGGTAGGTGTCCGGATACGTACTGTGTTAGCTCACTAATGATTGACAGATGATGTCATTACGGGAATGAGATTTGGAGCATTTCTTAGGGTGGAGCTTAACAGGTCTGAGAAAAATATTATAACAAATATTTAAAATATATGAAATATATTTAGGTGTTTGAATAACAAAATATGAGTTGTGTGCAGCCCTCCACATTAACAGGAATCAACTTAAATTTGGATTTCACCCGACCTTTAATCATGATAGCAAATCCACATTTAGATTTACGTTCTCATCCTCTCCAAACATGCGATAACTTCTTTCTAAAAAATATCGGCAATTCAAAACCTTAAACAAAGTTGTCAATACTTAGAATATAAAAGAATGCAGACTACACCGACAACCTCAAGAAGAACAACTTGTTGACTTAAGCTAGAATTGGAACAACAAGCATACAGACTGGGATAAAAGCATTATTCTTTCTTTTAACCTTGGCACCCAAGCTAGCTGATACTCAAGTATTTGTTTTCGAGTTATTAGACAAAAAAGACAGTTATTGTATTACAATAGGCCAATATTGACTTCTTTAAATCATTTTCATTATCGAGTGTCGTTTCTTTATTTTTACTGCCGGAGACATGAGAATCGCAAGGTAAAACAACATTATCAGATTCGTATCGTTTACACGAGGGACGTGCGTTATCTCCATTACCTTTCGGCATACAATTGCAAAAATACGTGTTAAATGATTTATTTCAAAATGGAAAGTTTGTTATTAAGATTTCATTTTATTTATAAATCTAAAAACAGGCAGGTAGTAGTCATCTTTATTTATCATATGCTGCGTCACAGTGGCAAAGTTAACCAAGTGACATTATACAGTGAACACCCTACCCCCCCCCCCCCCCACCCTCCTTGCTTGCTGAAGGCAGTGGAAAACAAGATACAAACATATAATACTGTACTTAATCCTATCTTAAAATGATATGTATAACGACTTTTTAGAAGAAACAAATAAGTAAGCCTAGAAATAGTGAAAACAGGCTGCAAGCGGTAATGTTGTCAAGCTGTGTCTTTCCATTAGTTGATAATGAAAGACGGAAAACCTTAATCGACTGCCTGGATTCAATTTGTCAGATGGAGAAATGGACAGGGGAGCATGGAGACGAGGGGCGGATTGTCTTCCACAGTGGGAGGGGGTGGGGGAGGACCAACACAAAATGGCAACTACAAAGGGAAACTTCAAAGATAGAATATACAATTTGTAGACATTGGGTTGTACATGTATCTCTACATTTTGTTTACATAGATATTGAAATATGGGATAATTTCAATATCTATTGCTCTCTTTTCATGGTTACAGAGGTGAAAATGGGGTTAATGAGAATAAAAAAGGGACACTTATCATATTTTAATAGAGGCATTCATTCGAGATAAAAAGGGGCACTTATCAGAAGGAAAAAATGGTACTTATTTGAAAAAATAGGGGGCACGTGAAAATATAAGGGGCACTTATCAGAGTTGGTAAAGAGCGTTTATGAGAATGGGGAAAGGGGCTGTTACTACAAGGGAAAAGGGGAATCTGTAAAAGTAAAACGAACACCACTCAGATTTGATTAGGGGCAATTATCTCTAACCTGAAAAGGAGCACTTAACAGAGACGAAATGAGGCACTTATGAGAATGGAAAAGGACACTTTATTGCAAACGAAAAGGAGAACTTGTCGAAGGAAAACGAGCACCCTATCACATTTGATTAGGGGCACTCATCAGAGGTGGTATGGGACACGTGTAAGAATTTTGACGGGCGCCTATTAAAAAGAAAAAGGGGGTACTTTTTATGTGAAAAGGGGCATTTCGGGGGTACTTGAAAAAGTGGGGGCTCCGCCTATGCCTGGAAAAAAGGAAGCTTGTGAGAAAAACTTTTATTAATTTTATATTGATCATGACATTTAAAGTGACTTTCGTTTTAACTTCGATCTACGGCACTTTGTAGATGATGAAATTGACACTCGTACAACTCCTTTTTAATTAAACACTCCAGAGCCAGAATACATTACATTATTGTTTTTTAAGATAATTTGAAAATGATACCCTTTCGTCAAATACACTTTACAATGGTTTGGGCAAAAACGTGTATCGAAATGTCATTAACGTCATTTTCAAAGACAAATACCAGTAAAACGGTTGAACTTGAACTGTTTAAACAAACGGTGCGTGACAGTCGTACAAGTAGATGAAAAGGACTAATTTGCTAATGAAATGTATCTCTAAAATGCAACCAAACTTTCTCCATTGTTCTTGTCACGTGCAACACTGTCGTTAGAGAAAGTAAGAACAGATGGAGAAGATGAAATTCTCCACATCAAGGAACCGATTCGGCAAAAAGTATAAATACTGGATATTTTATCATGATTGAAATATTGGCCATCCTGCTCTTAGAGTACCGAAGATTATAGAAGCGGAAGCTGGAAAAGAGCTGATCATAGTTCCACAGATACTACAATCCAAAACTTTCATACTTATAGTGTAGAACTTTACAAATTTTGATTCACCTAGTTACTTCGGATACATTTGTCCGAGATGAAGATTCTTCTCCTTTTTGTGTGCCTGGTTGCAGCATTATCTACCAGGTAAGTCTTTCATCTTCATCATCTTCAAATATTGCTGTCGTTGGAATTAATGTAGATTTATCATAAAAATTATCATAGTTTGGATGTTGTTTTTATTGATCTTTATTTTCTAAGCCTTCCTTTCATCTTCCTTCATGTCAGTAATGCTATGTTATATTTTATGCCTTAATCGGATTTCACCGTCCCTCAAATGTGTTTTGAAAGAGAGAGAATACATTTTTGTTATACAAATATTAATCTTGCAGTTAGAAATTCAAGGACTTCGATCATGTAGGGTTCCATTTCATTCGCATCTTATTCTTATATTAATTTGTTTTTACAGTTGTTTACTTGGAAGATAAATAATAAAGCCAGCAACATTCTGTTTGCTAACGTTGTGCTTGTGTATGGATTTAATCATGACATCATTACCCCCCCCCCCCGTTTTAAAAAAAATAAAGGATACTTTACCTGAATATGATGATGATAATCAAGAAAATGTGGGCTCTCGAAATTGTTCAGGCATATTTCCCTTTTGAAAATATGCTCCTGCATCGGCCTGTACCTTACAGATACTTTATCTAAATTTGATGCAGTTTCACATAACTTCTTTCCATATTTCACCACCCTCCTTCCCTTCCATTCCGTCTGCAGTCATGCCGGTTCCAAGTCTAGATCTGGTTCTGGTTCTGGTTCTGGTTCTGGTTCTGGTTCTGGTTCCTGTAGCTGTGAAGATGAAATAGAGGATCAAATAACCAATGTCTACATCATCACTGCAAAGGTAAACCGATCAAGTGTTATGATGAGAATAAAAACATTGAAATACTAAAGCTTTGCGTTCATGCTGTTCCATCGACGCAGTCTCCACCTAATAAAGAGGTTTGCCGATCGTACGCTATAGGTTTAGGGTAACTGATCAGATTAAATAAACAGTGAGAGTCAAGAAAGGGGACTCATATTAAACTTCAAGTATCGTTATAATCAGTTTATGATATATATAGTATAAATTATTCACCTTATATTGTTTCTTCATCAAATTGATGCACTAGTTGCTGTATTCAGTACTACTAAACATACGCATATGTGAACCATGTTCTAATGATTACAGTAATGCCCATCGGAAGGCTAATTACCGTGAACTACTTATTAAGTGTTAAAGAGAAGGTTCATTGATCTTAAAAACTAACTTTATTGTCATTATTGCAAAGGTGAAACTTTGATTGAAAAAGGTTATCAAAATTCAATACTTGGAAACATTCGAAGTAATGATTATTATCAATTACAAAACGCTTAAATACAGCCCCGGCATAGCACCTGAAAAGCTCTCCGAGCGCTGCTGAGATGTGTGACGTCATGTTGAACATGATTTGCACAAGCAAACGATGTCCCATGAAGTCTCACACATTTTCAGTGCCTGTTTTGTCATCTTCTCTTCATTTATTTCAATTACTTCACTACCGTCAGGCTAAATGTTTAATCTATTGCCTCATTCTCGACCCCGCGCATGGTATTATTTAGATGAAAAGTGCAGCGATCAAAAAATAAAGGAATCCCTCGCTTGTAAACAAAATAAGACGCCATTGTATTTTTAGCTGCATACACCGCTGTATGTTCGGCGGTTCAAGAGGGAACAAAATAATGTCGTCCATGCTGTTATTCCGGGGGTTTTGAATTTGAAAGTGTGGTTTATTATTTTGACTGTTCATTAATCCCTATCCTGTGTATTTACAAACAAAAGAATTTGGTTATCAGAATCGGTTTCATATCCCTTTTTGAATGGTGTAAAATTCCATCATATTTATATACACTAAACTCGTTATAATATGAGAAATAATAGCATTGCAATTATGTTCATTCTCTATGGGATGTCGTCTGCTTGGGCAGAATTGGTTCATATTGTGACGGCATTAAAACATCATTATTATTCTGGCGAATCTCTCGCACATCCCAGATGCTATGTAGGTGGTTGTATTTGTATTTTTATAAATCATCCGATATTTAGTTGACCTAAAACTTGTACGATGGCCATCTGTTAGCTTACCAGTTTCTAGTGATACATTATTTGCCATATTTGTGATATCACTCCTTTTTTTTTATATGACAAAACAAAATGCTGTGATTTCACGTTAATATTTGTTGACACTTTAATTTTTGCATGCATTTGTATGCAAGGCACTGGCATTTGTATCCAACGATCCTAACTTTATTTGTTTATGTATTTGTTGTTATATTTTCACGGGGTATCATTGTCACTTACAAACTGCTTTCAACGTAGGCCATTTCGGTCTAGATTAGATATATATTATATTATTAAAAACCGAGTATTCAGATATCAAACACAAATTAATGTTACTTCGAATGGCCAGAAACCGGTCCGTTTGGAGTTGATGTGAATGCGGTGTGACTGTGGTACAAGAATGTTTTATTTTTCTTTTTGTTTCCAGGACCAGGAGGACTTGACAGAACTTATCGAAAAGATTGAGGACAAGAAGGACTGTAAAGGTGCTACGATTAAGTCCAGAATAAGCAGTCTGATGTTCGCTGCCACAGTTCGGATGAGCTCTGATTGTGCAGAGGAGGTAAAGGGGAAGAGTAAAAAATTGATAGAATGATTGTTGGATTGTTCTATAGTTGGATCATGTTTATAAAGTCAGTGGTCGACTGATTGAGTGAGTGATTAATTAAATTGATTGATTAATTAGATAATTGCATCTTTTGTTCATTGATTTATTGTTTGGTTATTGGTTGAATCGTATAGTTAGTCATAAACGCGAGGAAAAGGAGAGGGGGACTTGCCAAGCCTTATAAGACTGATACACTGAAACCTGTCTATAAAGACCACCCAAGGGAAACAAAAAAGTGGTCTTTGTAGTCAAGTGGTCTTTGTAGACGGATGGTCACTAAAGCGAATTGACTGTATTAAGATCAATTAGCGATTTTAGTCCATGAAATACGACCAAGGTTCGTCAGAACAGACTTACGTATCTTGCCCGAATACCAACTATTATACTGGTAATTTAATTATATCATCAAATACAACAATAACATATACAAAATATAAAAAACATCATCTCTATTCCCATATATTGGTAATATATAAATGGGGGGGGGGGGCGGCCCAACTCGTGCACTCATATTGTTTTCTAATGGAAGGTTGCTAATCAATGTTATATTTTTATTTTATTTTGACATACTTAGCTCTATATATCGAAATCTTAAACATTGGGCAAGAAAAGAGAGACTCTCGGTGTGTGACAATCTTTTATAGGGTTTTCATCAAGCATTAATTGCAGTCATAGGACTAAATTGACAATATTATTTATAAACGGTAATGACTACAACATCTCATGGAATTTTACAATATTAACCTCATTATAATCTCCCATGCGTAATTGACAGAAAATGTTCAAACACCACACATGAAAAGTGAAAAATGAATCGATTGGGCTATTAGACACCTTCATAAGAAATTGATTTATCTATCAGGCTTATCTTGATTTTTTCTTCTTCTTCAGGTGAACGACTGGGGCTACACCATCGAGCCGAACGCTGTCCAGTTCACCGACATCTTTGACGAGCCCTGGAATCGTGATCGGATTGACCAAGTAGATCTTCCCCTCGACATGCAACATTTTGAAACCAGTAAGGACAGTGGCGTATCCGGGGGGCGGGGGAAGGGGGCATTTGGGACATTTTGAAGTTCGGTCTTTTGGTCTATATGGCAGGATATGTCTTCCTTCTTCTCGCCCCTTCCCACATCCCCACACCCTCTCCCCGGAATGATAATAATGAATAAATGAAAAGGGGAGAAAGAAGAAGCATAAAGGCTGACGGTCTACCCCCCCCCCCCCCCCCCTGCTTATCAGAGGCCCGATTTTACACATTTTGCAACCAAGACGGCACATCAAGAGCCTGGTGATTTATTTTTTCGACTTGTCAACGAATTGTCAGAGTTGTGCCCCCTTTTCCTCCTTTTGTCAAAGAATCCTTGATCCGCCAGTGATGGAAGGATTAAAGATGTTTCTAGTCGTTCGATAACGTGTTTGTATTAATAAAAGTATTTTGAAGATATGACACATCCCGTATTAAGCAATGTAATATACAACTTAAGTAAAACTGTGAAAATGTCCCTTCTGTACATAATTATATCACACACCATGAATCTAATAATGAGGAATCTTCATTACTATACTATCTATGGGATGCATAGGCCATTAAACTAAATCTAAGAGATAAGGCCTATATTTCATTGCAATTTAATTATAACAGTCTAGCATAACTAGTATACTATAACTATGCATTTTTTTTCTCTTGGTCTCTCTCTCTCTCTCTCTCCTTCTCTCTCCTTCTCTCTCTTTCTCTCTCCTTTTCTCTCCTTCTCTCTCTCTCTCTCTCCCTCCCTCCCCCTCCTTCTCTTTCTCTCTCTCTCTCTCTCTCTCTCTCTCTCTCTCTCTCTCTCTCCTTGTCCCTCTAAATATAGGTGGCGGAGAAGGAACTACTATTTTCATAATGGACACGGGCGTTCGCGTTGACCACACAGAATTCAATGGACGAGCTGAATATTACAGAGATATGCTTGCTTCTGACCCGACTGTGCGTATATGGAGAAATTCATTTCTCAATATGTAACCGATTTTTTAATCACGTTTTATGATTGCTTCTTTGATATTAATATTTCTTTTATTCTTTTGATAATCAACAAATATGTTATTTTCCCGATTATTTGTTGGAAAAAATAAAAACGTAAAGGTGTCATTTCACCAATGGTGAATAAAAAAAAAAGGGGGTGGGCGTTTCTTACCCCAATTTTTTTCTTTCCAGTTTAAATGAGCATGACGATTTGCTTGCTTCTGACCCGACTGTGCGTATATGGAGAAATTCATTTTTCAATGTGTAACCTATTTTTTAATCACGTTTTATGATTGCTTCTTTGATATTAATATTTCTTTTATTCTTTTGATAATCAACAAATATGTTATTTTCCCGATTATTTGTTGGAAAAAATAAAAACGTAAAGGTGTCATTTCACCAATGGTGAATTAAAAAAAAGGGGGTGGGCGTTTTTTACCCCAACTTTTTTTTTTCCAGTTTAAATTAGCATGACGATTCATGCAAGAGAGTAAGACATGTTTTTGACACTTGATCATAGTGTCCACATTCCCTTCGAGTTTGTGCATTTTCATCCTGTTTTGTAATTTGGTTTCTAAATATACTGTGTAAGATATAAACATTACAAAGAGACCGTCTTGCTGCCCGAATATTGAATATGAATAACAATTGCTCGAATATGGCATAAATGGGTTGTTTACATTTCCGGGGGGGGGGGGGGTTGCTGTTTCATATTATAATCATGATTATTGCTTCCCCGACCTATATAAGTCTATTGTTACAAACTTGGGATTTCAGAAAAGCATTCCGCCTTCTTTGAATCATTAAATCATGCCTCCGCCCTCCACGAGGGCATTAAGTTATTATTTTATTGATTTATTCAATTACTCATTTCATAAATTTCAACAATATTTTATCATGGTGCCCTTTCAACAAAGAAAGTGTTTACAGGTATGTCAACATGATTGAGTGGCCATGCATGTACATAAAACGAGATAAATATGAAAGCACTTTATTTTAGTGCTCTGGTTATTCGCTCGAAACTGCACTTTGTGATTATTATTTAATTGTTTAACCTTTGTTGTTGTTTTTTTTGTTTATTATATGTATGTTTTTTTTTTTTTTTTTTAATAGTTTTTTTGTCTTGTTTTGTTTTCCATCTCTTTATCTTTACGCCGAAAATAGAACCCTGAAACGGGCGACCCGAACGGTCACGGCACACGTTGCGCTGGGGCTGCCATCGGCGCAACCATCGGCGTTGCCACCAAAGCAAATGTGAAAAGCATCCGAGTTGCCGGACCGACCGGATCAGGGTCGATTGAGCAGTCTCTCTTAGGTAAGGACATGAAAGGGGAGCTCCAGTTGTAGATATGGGCCCCATTGCATAGAACTTACCATTGATGGTAACTTTGCCATCAATGTCAACTACCATGGTAACAGGGCTCAACAGCAAATCAAAATTAAGGTTTCCATGGTAGTTACCATTCATGGCATAGTGACCATCAATGGTACGTTGTGTGCAACAGGGCCCTGATATAGATAGATAGATAGATAGACATGTGTTTCTCTAAACTTTAAACCCGACTAGAGAAGTTAGTTTGAGGTCTAAGTTTTTCTTTCTTAAACGTGATTTTAGATCGAGTGTCAGGTTTAACTGATTAGGTCTTAAAGAATACGGGCCAATAGTGTTTGAACTAAAATCAATTATTCAATAAACCATTGTTTTCATATCACTAAAGGTTGACCATTTGTATTTAAACTTTCAAAACAAAAACACCATTATCGAAAATAATATCGCTAGTGATATTCGTTTGTCTCGCAATGTGGTCAATAAGGAATCTAAAAGATCACGACGTTTCGTGCGCTGCTGCAACACTTCGTCAGGTGATAAAAACTAATGTAAGCAAGCGTGTTTTATACTCTACGGGAGGACCGGCGCAGCGGTCAATAATTCGAAATATCAACATGAACATACAGAGGAATTTAGATATAGAGCGATAAAGGCCCAATGATTATCAACTATTATTATTACTATCTCAAATGTGTCATTTTGTTATCCCTCCAACCTTGCCCTTCTTCAAATCTTGCAACCCCTCAGGTTTCGAAGAGGTCGAGAAGTGGACGATTGCCAACCCGGGTGCCAAGTGCGTGGTATCCTATTCCTTGTCGTCGCACGGTATCTCTACGAGTCTCGACACCGCTGTCGCGAAACTCTCCCAGAAGTGCGTCGTGGTCATCAGCGCGGGCAACTACGGGCAGGACCCCGAGACTGCCGATGCCTGCAAATACTCGCCCGGGAGAGCTCCAGAGGTGAGTAAACATTATTGTGTGCCTGTGTCACTAACCGCGTCCATTCTCCAGATAAAACGTGCAGATGCAAATCACACAAATCTCGCTAGGCATTATGCCTCCGATTCCTCGGCGATTTTGCAGACACACTAACTGGACTCCTGCTTTTATACTTCGAAATGCTAATAATCCATTTACTGCATTTCTCAATCTTGATCGATAGTTACACATATTTTTAAAGTACACAAGCAGTTAGCATATTTGTTAATTAAAAGTAATATACCTGCAATTGCGAATGCCAACGCTTGGAGGAATTTTGCCGGAAAAACTTGGCACGCTGCAACGCAAATGGTTTCTTTTCCCAAGCCATGATTGTGCGCTATTGTCAGTAATTTTTAAGAATGTCCCGTAATATACAGCAGGATCACATATTATAAGATACCGAAGACCTACACTTTTGATAAATGTACACAAATAGAGATTAAGGCAAAGAGTTAATCCAATTGACAGTGAAGTGTGAAGTCCAATACTGTGTGGCCCGTTTTCTATATTATTGTTGGGGACCAAGGTAAAAGTTACAAATTGAAGTAGCCCTGATTTGAACGTAACAATGATGATGACGTTGCTGAGATGTTGTTTGTTCTTGATAATGATACAAATAATGCTAAGAACAGTGACAATAATAATGATGATGCCAGATGATGATGTCAGATGATGATGATAATACTAATAATGATTATAGTTCTAATAACAATGAAGGTGATAATGGTAATGATTATAATAATACGAAGAAGACGAAAATGAAGAAGAAGAAGATGGTGATAAAGAAGAAGTAACAATGATAATAATAAGGATCATTATTATATCCTAACAGGCGATCACCGTGGGAGCTGCTCGTCTTCGACAGGGCGCCACAGTCGACGACAAAGCAGGCTTCTCCTGTTCTGGGTCGTGTCTCACCCTCTACGCTCCTGGTCACAAGGTCACGGTGGCTTCGAGTGTGAGCGTTGATGGCGTCGTAACCAGCAGTGGCACATCTTTTTCTGCTCCAGCTGTGGCAGGTTTGTCCCAATCGCATTTTTTAAAATTTATTTGTTCGTTTGCTTCAATTTGGCACTATCACTATCACTATGATATTATCAATAACAAATGGACATGATCATCCCCATAATAATCATTCTCATTATCATCAACGTCAACAAGGTCATCCTTATTATCCTCATAATTACTCCACGACCATATCCTCATGCTCACGATCATTACAAACCACCACATAGTCACCATCATCTTCATCTTCTTCATGATCCTCCTCCTACTCTCCTCCTGCTTCTCCTCCTACTCCTCCTCCTGCTCATCATCCCTCTCCTCACCATCATAATTATCATAACCTTCGTCAGAATCATCCCCTTTTTCTCCTCTTCCTCTACATCATCAACATCCTCATCATTATCATCATCATCTTCGCCATCCTCCCCATCATCGTAACAACACTTGCAGACGTACATGTACATGCAATAGTTCATGGTTTGTATATGTATTTTGTACATAGCGCAAAATGCAATAAAACATTGCCCAATGGGCTTTACATGAGAAATTAATAGTAAACAGCAAAACAAGCATAATAAGTTGTTATTTTTATTTCCATCGCAACCTACAGGTGCAGCAGCTGTGTTGCTAAGCAACGGTTATGATATCTACGAAGTCAAGGATGTGATCCGTAACACGGCTATCAAGAACAAACTGAGCGGTTTACCCGCCGGTGACGAGACAAACCTACTGCTGAATGTCCAGAACTCAGCTTTCCATCAACCCAAACCCTAAACGCTACATCTCTAGTTATACTAATGACCACACTTCTCGCGCGCGTATAGATTTAGACTGGAACGCTATGTTGAACTTTTCGAATTGAATTCAATTTTGAGAAACCGTGATCATCGGTAATGGTAATTCTCAGTGAATTAAACATGATTTGCACTTAGTATCTATTATTATGAATAATGAGAGTTTCAAAATTACAATAGCTGATTTTGGATCAGTTATTTAAGATTTAATTATATTTAATTTCATTTTGTGGTTCTATCTATTGTGAGCATATGCAGCTTACCATATGTTATATCTTCCCAATGACCGAATTACTATCTTCTTGGCTCGTTCATTCTCGACAATTCACGTGTAGTGTATTGTTAGGACCACAAACAGGTTTTACTTATACAACACCATGTCCTCAATTCACTAAAACTCACAGATTAAGGACAATTATTGTTCACCCCACCCTGTGAGGGGGGGGGGGGGGGATTTCTTAAACTGATTAAGGCGTCAACAATTTAGCTAGAAACCGGAAATAATCATTGATTAATGAAAACATGATATTAACACCATTTCATGTATCCGCTGGCCCTTGAATGCAGATATATTTATTGTAAGATTTTAGAGCGAATATATCAATTATGGCAACTTTGCTATGTTTTTCCATTAATGTTTAACTACAAGAGAAAAGTGTTTATGATGAAGGACAAACTATCTTTCTAAAAAATATATGCCCTTTCCCTCTCTACACAGCAATCCATCACCTATTTTAGCAAGCTGCATCACTGTTACTAGTCAGCACAAGCATCTGCCCCTGATCTGACCCCCTCCTACCTCAGTATTGTTGTGAAGAAGTTTTCGAAATCCGTTCAAGGCATACAAATGTTCTTTCCACAATTATTTGATTCATTACTTGGATTATTATTATTCTCAAGAAGATATTTTCATTGTTAATATGAGAATATTTCCTTCCGTTTTGGCTAGATGGATGACGCAAAATCTTAATATGACAATCGATTTATTTTACAACAGCACTCATTTCTGAATAACCTTACATTTCCTGACATTAAGTTCAGAAAAAAACATCAAGGTTTCGCTGTCTGACCTTTCCTCATTGATTCCCTACTGTATAAGATGATGATAACGTTTATGAGCTAGATGAATCAGTTTCTAATAATGTAATTGATATTGGTTCCAGTACATTCTAGACGAATTATGAATTATTTATGCATGTAGACTACTAAAAATAAAATGAATAGTAATAAAGCTACTCTGCATCAAATCTCAATGACCAATCTGGCTCTCTGTGTCCCCATCCGGTCATAATTATGTGAGCTGATTTATGTGTTCAAGAGGTAGCAGAGATGTATTTTGTTAATTTTTGAAACAGAAGTGAGTTTAGTAGGTCCATGGTTCAGGTATATGGTCGTCGTAAATTGAATCCTGCTACACTCACACATACTGTCATAAACCCACACTTTCACGCACACGCGTGCCACCAACACACCCACATACAAACTCACGTATCCGCCACAGACGCTCACAACGACAGAGAGAGAGAGAGACAGGGAGAGAGAGGGAGAGAGAGAGATATGAGAGGAACCGATATGAAGTAAAACGAGGTCGACAGAGAGAGAGAGAGAGAAAGAGAATGGAGAAGAAGTTATAGTTGTGAACAATAACAAATGAGAACAAGCGAGGTAAGGCAAGAAAATTAATGAATAACGCATTGATATTTGCAAGGACATGAATTGAAATCAAATTGAAAGTGGTGAAGAAAAATGCAATTAGTGTGTGAGTGTGGCTTTTTGTTGAATATCTATTCATCATTGGCTGCCCTTGCAGTGATTTTCAAAGGATTGAAAAGATCAAATTCAGTTACCAAAATTCCAATGATGATACTTCATAAAACAAGAAGTTCCCTGGCAAATTTCCAATCCAACAGTGTCTCGACCAGTCTTAAAGCAACATTAGGCGAGTCAAAATGAAAGATGATCCAATTCATAATTATATATACATTATAATAATATTGGTTTCCTTTCGTGGTATAGAAGATACATTTAATGAATATTGCATTCGTTTTCGACTCGTGTAATATTCAGACGAGTGTATTATTAGCGAACTGAAAGCAATATATCTGATATACTACTTAAGAGAATCCAATATTATATAAATATGTAAAATTTTAAATGCTTTGTTAGTATTGTATTGCGTTTAAGTACCAATTTATATTCAAAACTTGGATTATCCTTCATTTTGACCTGTAAGATTGGAATATTGCCTTGAAACTTTGTTGTTTTATGTAGTGCATCATCATTGTTTTTTGATAAGTGAATTGATCTTTCCAGGCATCTAAACCTCACTGTATTTCAATGCTTTATAATGATAACAATATTGGCTTCCTTCAGTGGTATATCGAATATATTGCATTCGGCTTGCATAAATATTGCATTCGTTTTCGACTCGTGCAATACTCAGACGAGTGCAATATTAGCGAGTTGCATGCAATATATCTGATATACCACTCAAGGGCATCAAATATTTTATAAATATTGTATTTGACAGAGATTCAACCTGTTGCGAATAGTCTGTTTGATGCGAAGGAAATGGGTATTCTGATTTAGCTGTACATACATTTAGGGATGCCATAGATTTTCTGTATATCATTCGTTTGAAAGCGTCTCCGTCTAACAAAGCATGAACTATAGATCAAAGTGTCGACCACTGAGTAATACAAATGACACATGTAAATTGTATGGGTTTAGACTTTTTAATCACTCCTCCTCCCTCTCCTTTCCAAATTTTGTGTCGACAAAATGACACGAACCCACAAGCTCAACAACATCTCTTTTCAAGCAGTAAGTCAAGCAAAATTAAGCAGGTAAGTGACAGTATTGTGAATATCAAATGAAAATGCAAATTTTGAATATAAAGGTCTAAAAATGAATTTCAGGGGAGAAGGGACCAGTGTCACCGAACTTTAGTCGAATCTTCATCATGTTCAGCAACGTCACTGTCTTACTTTATCATGGTTATGTCGGGAGAGTTGCAATTTCGATTATGAGAATTGCAAACTAAATTGGCCTTCATCTCCTTCTCTTCATGCTTTCGTACATCCTTGATGTTGCATGTACGAAATTCAGAAGAGTATCATTGCAGAGAATTGATTGTTGTAACCATCTTTTAAAGCCTTGTGGATAGATTATAAGATCGATGGGCTTGTCAAAGAAAAATGGCAGCTTGAACTCTGATAGCATTTAGTTTCTCCATGCTGATTGAAAAAAAGAAATCATACACCCTTGTATCTGTTGCCAGTCAAGCGCATTGATTTGCGCTTTCTTCTTTTTTCGTAGTCTAGAAAACCTAACGGTACAGTTGTTTTTAAAATTGATATCTGAACGTTTAGGTAAGACATGAAGTAGAAAATGACGGGTGATGTCTTGGTATCACTGTTGCGCATCTCACACCTCTGATGTCGTTATACAGAATAGTGACTTCAATTTTCTGTTTTCGAGCCAGTGGACTTGTCAGCAAATAACCACAATTGTTCCAGTTAAATTCATTCATTGTGCATACATGCACGTTACAGAGCATGAGACTAAATAACAAAGTGCAGATGAGTCTCCACAGAAACATGTATAATATGTCAAAAACAGATGTAAAAGGAAAAAATAAATCTTGCCTTTGATGTAATTGATACAATCGTCTATATAGTTCAATTATGGATGCTTAACAGAACAGATACAGTATTGATTACTTTCGAAAAATCAGCACAAGGTAATTTCAACTATAGCCTTGTGCAACACGTATTACGTAACCCGAACAAGATATTTTACTTCTGGCAATATAATGGGAAATTAAATTTGCCTTTGAGATGATTTCCTGTTTTGCAATCTTATTTCTAGTGCTTTAAAGTAGACGTTTAGACGGATACTTATTTTCTGTAGTACGTACTTTTATTTGGGGAACAGTCGAGGGAAAAGAGGGTTCTAGACATTTTCAGAAGTTAGTTACTCCACTTATTCACTCAAAATTAACTACTATTAACACTTGTTAAATATAGTTATTTATCTCTTTATGTGCATGCAAATAATCTCCCTCTGCCACATTGCGTTTGGTTTAATAGGGGATAAATCCCCGCCCCCCCCCCCCCCCCCCACTCAGAGGTCGGAATGACCGCATGCGTGTTGCCAAAATGTCCGGTAAAGGGGTACTTTTCGTGCGACAAAGTCCGGCCCGAGAATTGTAAAAAAAGGGGTGTATTTGACTTTTCACCCGGGGATTTCTTTAAAAAGGGGGTGTTTTTTCTTTTTTTTCTCTCATCTCTTTGGACTCCTGAGAAATTATTCCGAATTTAGGGGGGTACATTGAGCATTTTTCCTGATTTAGGGGGTTCTCCAAGGCAGGAAAAGCCCGCGAAAGGGGGGTTCGGAAATATTGGCAGTCCTCAGATAGGGGGTGCTTTCAAAAAGAGGGAACGAGCATATGCGTACCCTAAATAACATTGAGTGAGGGGAGGGGCGGGGATAAATCCTTTATTCAAATTATTTAAATTCAAATGTTTCCTGTGTAATATTAAAATATAGAGATTTCAACAAGTGTGTCGGTTGTGTGGCTAGTTGAAGACCAGAAAAGGTCATTTTACAACGGTTTTGTGTTGCAGAAAGCAATCCCCCCCCCCCCCCCCCCACTCAGAGGTCGGAATGACCGCATGCGTGTTGCCAAAATGTCCGGTAAAGGGGTACTTTTCGTGCGACAAAGTCCGGCCCGAGAATTGTAAAAAAAAAGGGTGTATTTGACTTTTCACCCGGAGATTTCTTTAAAAAGGGGGTGTTTTTCTTTTTTTCTCTCATCTCTTTGGATTCCTGAGAAATTATTCCGAATTTAGGGGGGTACATTGAGCATTTTTCCTGATTAAGGGGGGTCTCCAAGGCAGGAAAAGCCCGCGAAAGGGGGGTTCGGAAATGTTGGCAGTCCTCAGATAGGGGGTGCTTTCAAAAAGAGGGTACGAGCATATGCGTACCCTAAATAACACTGAGTGGGGGGCCGGGAAGCAATCCTGCTAGTAGATGCCTATAGGCACGCGTGTACAACGAGTGTCTGTGACTAAGGAAAGGTTATATTATAATGTTTTACACAAGACAGCTAGTGGTTCGCAGAAGACACTGTGTTAATGTGAACATGATTGAATTAAAGGAAGTGATTTAACACAGGAGCGGGACAGCGAATCATCGTTATTAACATTGAGGATAGATTTGTTACATGTGTTTCTCATGGGGTGCTTAAAGAGAAGGTTGAGTTCTGGGAAGAGGTGAACAATAATTATTTTGTGAGCGTTATCATTCTTATTATGCAAGTGTGGAAGAACATCAGATAAGACATGTTCCATGAAAAGCATGGCTCTTCAAATGCCTTCATATTCTAAATAAGTCATGTAACATCGTAAAACTCGGGGATGGGATTTTTACGCCACGTGTTCGTGTAGTCCCACATACATCTTTCTGTGTACAGTGTTTGTAACTTTACCAAGATTTAGGCAAATTTTTTATAATTTTGATGAATCTTGAACCTTGCAATACACACAAATTCTTATATGCTAGATGATCAACCTTTTCTGTTCGATTCCACACCGTTTCTTTCACAATGCAATCGCATGACCAGAACTCAACTTCATCTTTAAACATCTCTTCGTGATGTACAAGAAAACTTACAATGCTCGACACGATACATCCATTGCTTCACAGTAGACAACTGTGTCGGATTTCTGAAGGTTAAAACTGCTCGTGGTGTATTTACACTTGCTTTTAGTACATGAGACAGGTGTTTACAGTTCTTTACGTGCACGATAAATGTTCTACCTATACGTGCTTTACAGGAGATAATTACATTATTTTATAAAAGTATACATTTAATGCTGTACATTAAATAGTTATAATACTTATAACTTAAGTGTTTTACAAGAATACTTACAATGCTCGACATGATTCATTCATTACATCACAGGAGATAACTGTGTCTGTTCTTTAAAGGGATCCGGTAACTTTGTCTCAGATTCTGAAAAAAATCCCGGATTTAGCTCATGCTGCAATCATAATTATAAACCTTTAAGTCAGTCAGGAACCCCATCACTATTACAAGCCGATCGCCTTTTTGATTATTAAGATATTTATGATTGGAATTACACATTTTGAAAACCGTTTGCCAAACGGTTTACATAACACTACAGTCTATTGGGGAAAACGAGTATGGTAAAACCGGTCACTCAAAGATTTTTACTTTTTTGAGGCACTTCTTGATTTTTTTTTAAGCGTAATTTTTTTAAGGGCTTCAATATAACACCATATATGGTGTTATACAGACACTAGTAACACGTAGGGCCGTGCATCTCAGATTTAACATTGTTAAACGATCCCTTTAAAGGTTTAAGCTGCTCGTGGTGTATTTACACATGCTTTTAGTACATGAGACAGGTGTTTACATTTCTTTACATGCACGATAAATGTTCTACCTACGTGCTTTACAAGTGATACAGTAATTTATAAAAGTATATATTTAATGCTTTAAATTAAGTAGTAATGATAATTATAACTTAAATGTTTTACAAAGATATTGAAAATGCTCAAGATGATAAATCTAGTGCTTCTCATGAGAAAACTATATCTGTACTTTGAAGGTTAAAAGCAGATCATCATGTGTTTACACAATCATGCTTTTAGTATACACCGATTCGGGCGACTTCTGGTGGAAGTGCGCCCTCATAAGGTGACGCCATAACTGGGGGGCGTCTGACTGCAGCTAGCTAGCTTACATTGCAAATATATGCAAGAAAATTAAGCACTGACGTAGTGCAGTTTGATACCGTATGTTGCATTGACCTCGTCAGCTCAATTAGATCTTCTTCTTCTTCACTTGGTTGTCTCCAGTTTGGAGAAGCCCCCCAGTTATAGCGCCGCCACCGGCGGGCAGGTACATAAAACCCCCAAACCGAATCGGTGTATAGGATACGGCGGCTTACAATTCTTTAGTACAGGATATATTTGCTATACTTAACACACTTAATGTACCTTTCAGGTGATACTTACAGTACTGTCTACAAAAATACATTTAATGGTTAGCACAAAAAGTCTTAAAATGCTCTACTGGGAAAAGTTATATTGGCACATGCATGAAGGGCCACGATAAGAGAGCATTTCTTTACTATTTCAAAGCTGCCCATCATGAAAGCAATGCTCACGGTGCTATACAAAAGACACAGGTTACAAATAGATGGCCGATGCTTTTCATTCAGGAAATAAGTTGCTTATGTTTTTTTACAGGGTATCTATATTTAGTCACTTACGTGCTCCTCAGGGAAATCTTACTATGTCAAGAGTTTAATAAAAGATACATTTAGTACTTTACATGGAATCTGATAATGCTTTATATGGATTATACTGCCTTAAAGGTACTATGTCCCATTTGCAGGCCAAAAAAATGAAAAAGTTAAATTCCAACTGCATTTGAAAGATAATACTAATTTAGAACTTCCCTAAAAAAGGTGGGGCTTGAAAATGTCTTCAAGTGGGAAAATAATATAGTATTAATGACTGCTTTGAGAGAAATAGTTGTTTTATTACGCTCAAGGGAAGGTTAGAATTGTGCTATTCCCCGAGGCTTGCCGAGGGGAATAGCCCAATTGTAACCTTCCCGAGAGCGTATGAAAACAACTATTTCTCGAATATTAAAGCAGTCATTAATACTTTTATATGCCGAAAAAAAATAAAGCAGTCATTAATACTTTTATATGCCGAAAAAAAATAGACTAAAAAATAAAAAATAAAAAATATTTTTCATTTCACATCACATTTCTGTATCTTATAACACAAAGCTCCGTAAAGTTCTAACCATTTTTTAACATGTAAACCTATGGGGTAACCATGGAGTAACCATGGTTATTAAAAAATATTGAAATGTTTATGCATGGTTACCGGGAATTTTACAGGAACAGTTGAAGTTTATGAATGCAATTCGACCAATCAGATGGCTGGATTTCTTAAGTGAGGTATATAACGACTATTAGTTGTCAGATCGACTTTAGGGCTATAGAGCCCAAAAGTAATAGTCTTGATTTTCAGACAATTGTACCGAATAGTCATACGTTTTATGCTGCGCAAAGATTCAATCTGTTTAATCTTGGCCATCACAAGAAGTGGGTTATTGATGTAGACAAATGCTCATGTACCCTTTACAACTCTTTTCATGTATGTTATTACCAAAGAAGAAAAAAAGCCAGTCAGTCACTCAATAGTGTCTGACAGTGAAGTCTAGCAAGTAAACGGGTTTCCTTGCATAATTTGAATATGAGGACACTGCTAACGTTTAAATTTCACAGATAGGACATACATGACATATTCATAATTCCTGCAAAGTTCTACAGCATTTGAGGTTGGCTGCAAAAGGGACATAGTACCTTTAAAAGAGAGAAAGAGCAACTTGGAATCCTTCACAGCTGGAATGCTGCTCGTAGTGCTTTACAATAACCTCCAATATTCCTATAAAGGAAAATTCCACCCTTACTTTCAAAATCAGAGAAGCAGGTCATTGAAGTTTGAGGGAAATTTGATCAAGGATAGGGGAGTCATGCATGCTTGTAAAACTTGTATTAGATGGAGCAACAACTCGACGTGCCTTTGTAGCCTGGGGGGGGGGGGGGGGTACTCACATATTAAGACATTCGGGGTGTGCTACTATAATGGGTCACTTTTTCACACACAAAATCCCTAAGTTTGGGTCCCATTTTCAACAGAAATACTATCAAAAACGCTTTTCTTTTTGTTTTTCTTTTTTCTTAGGGCAATTTAGAAAAAAATGGGCCTTCGGAAAATACCCTCCCAAATGACCCTTAAAAATGTTTAGGGGTTTCGAAGCCTTGGGCGGAACACATCCCCCCCCCCCCCCCCGGGCTTTGTAGCATCTATCTATTATATTTTTCCCCGTAATATCATACTTAAAAAAATCAATTTCAGAACAAAATGTTTAATTGAATCTATGCCCAATAGTCATTGAACACATAAAATACAGCTTTTTTTGTAAAGAGAATCGATTTCTTTATCATCAACAATGAAAATTGAAATTTATAAATTTTTCATAACAAATCAAATTGGAGAGGTGCTCCAAAAAGACGTCACAACATTGCAATTTTGTGTTTAATCGATGACAAGGTAGTATTCTAGAATGAGTAACTTCATTATTCATTGTCGGATTTTTCTCGAACTTTCACCAAATTGCTTCGCTCATTTCCAGCTTTTCATAAAACCAGCTACTTCTGCAATCTGAGTTTATCAAAGAGTTCCGCTTTATGAAAATTAGTGAACAGTTACAACCAGTTAAAGGTGAAATTGGTGTATGTACACATGCTTTTAGTACATGAGACAGGTGTTTACAGTTCTTTACATGCATGATAAATGTTCTACCTATACGTGCTTTACAAATGATACAGTAATTTATAAAAATAAACATTTAATGCTTTACATTAAATAGTTATGATATCTATATCATAAGTTTGTTTTACAAGAATATCTCGTGCACAACATGATATACCTGTTGCTTCTGATGAGAGAACGGTATCTGTGCTTAAAAGGTTAAAAGCAGATCATCGTGTATTAACATACTAACTTTCAGTATAGAAGACGGTGACTTACAATTCTTTAGTACGGATATATTTGCTACTTAACACACTTAATGTGCCATGCATTTGATACTACTTACAGTACTGTCTAAAAAAAAATGAAATGTTTAACACAAAAGACTTAAAATGATCTGCCGGGGAAAGCTATAGTTGCACATGCATGAAAGGCCACGAGGAGAGAGCATTTCTTTACATCTTAAAAGCTGCCCATCATGAAAGTAATGCTCTTAGTGCTATACAAAAGACACAGTTTACAAATATATATCTGATGCTTTTCATTCAGGAAATAGTTGCTAATGTTTCTTTACAGGGAATCTATTTTTAGTGGCTTACGTGCCCCTTAGGGAAATTTTACTATGTCCAGAGTTTATAAACATATATATTTAGTACTTTACATGGAATCTAATAATGCTTTATATGGATTATACTGCCTTAAAAGAGAGAAAGAGCAACTTAGAATCCTTCACAGCTTGAATGCTGCTCGTAGTGCTTTACAATAACCTCCAATATTCCTATAAAGGAAAATTCCACCCTTACTTTCAAAATCAGAGAAGCAGGTCATTGAAGTTTGAGGGAAATTCGATCAAGGATAGGGGAGTCATGCATGCTTGTAAAACTTGTATTAGATGGAGCAACAACTCGACGTGCCTTTGTAGCCTGGGGGGGGGGGGGGGGGTACTCACATATTAAGACATTCGGGGTGTGCTACTATAATGGGTCACTTTTTCACACACAAAATCCCTAAGTTTGGGTCCCATTTTCAACAGAAATACTATCAAAAACGCTTTTCTTTTTGTTTTTCTTTTTTCTTAGGGCAATTTAGAAAAAAATGGGCCTTCGGAAAAAACCCTCCCAAATGACCCTTAAAAATGTTTAGGGGTTTCGAAGCCTTGAGCGGAACACATCCCCCCCCCCCCCGGGCTTTGTAGCACCTATCTATTATATTTTTCCCCGTAATATCATACTTTATGTTTAAAAAAAAAATCAATTTCAGAACAAAATGTTTAATTGAATCTATGCCCAATAGTCATTGAACACATAAAATACAGCTTTTTTTGTAAAGAGAATCGATTTCTTTATCATCAACAATGAAAATTGAAATTTATAAATTTTTCATAACAAATCAAATTGGAGAGGTGCTCCAAAAAGACGTCACAACATTGCAATTTTGTGTTTAATCGATGACAAGGTAGTATTCTAGAATGAGTAACTTCATTATTCATTGTCGGATTTTTCTCGAACTTTCACCAAATTGCTTCGCTCATTTCCAGCTTTTCATAAAACCAGCTACTTCTGCAATCTGAGTTTATCAAAGAGTTCCGCTTTATGAAAATTAGTGAACAGTTACAACCAGTTAAAGGTGAAATTGGTGTATGTACACATGCTTTTAGTACATGAGACAGGTGTTTACAGTTCTTTACATGCATGATAAATGTTCTACCTATACGTGCTTTACAAATGATACAGTAATTTATAAAAATAAACATTATGCTTTACATTAAATAGTTATGATATCTATATCATAAGTTTGTTTTACAAGAATACCTCGCGCACAACATGATACACCTGTTGCTTCTCATGAGAGAGCGGTATATGTGCTTAAAAGGTTAAAAGCAGATCATCGTGTATTTACACAATCATGCTTTCAGTATAGAAGACGGTGACTTACAATTCTCTAGTAAAGGATATATTTGCTACTTAACACACTTAATGTGCCATGCATGTGATACTTACAGTACTGTCTAAAAAAATGAATTTAATGTTTAACACAAAAGACTTAATATAACTTGCCGGGGAAAGCTATAGTTGCACACGCATGAAAGGCCACGAGGAGAGAGCATTTCTTTACATCTTAAAAGCTGCCCATCATGAAAGTAATGCTCTTAGTGCTATACAAAAGACACAGTTTACAAATATATATCTGATGCTTTTCATTCAGGAAATAGTTGCTAATGTTTCTTTACAGGGAATCTATTTTTAGTGGCTTACGTGCCCCTTAGGGAAATTTTACTATGTCCAGAGTTTATAAACATATATATTTAGTACTTTACATGGAATCTGATAATGCTTTATATGGATTATACTGCCTTAAAAGAGAGAAAGAGCAACTTAGAATCCTTCACAGCTTGAATGCTGCTCGTAGTGCTTTAGAA
Organism: Strongylocentrotus droebachiensis; assembly: GCA_035222895.1. Taxonomy (NCBI): domain Eukaryota; kingdom Metazoa; phylum Echinodermata; class Echinoidea; order Camarodonta; family Strongylocentrotidae; genus Strongylocentrotus; species Strongylocentrotus droebachiensis. The sequence goes on from JAVYIG010004024.1 coordinate 168,871, forward strand.
GAACCTCCGATATTTCTATGAAGGAAAAGTCCACCCTCACTATCAAAATCAGAGAAGCAGGTCATTGAAGTTTGTGGGAAATTCGATCAAGGATAGGGAAGCCATGCATGCTTGTAAAGCTTGTATTCGATGGAGCGCAATTCGGCGTGCCTATGTAGCAGGGGGGGGGGGGGGGGTACACTCACATATTAAAACATTCGGGGTGTGCTACTATAATGGGTCACTTTATCACACAAAAAAATCCCTAAATTTGGGTCCCATTTTCAACAAAATTTTTATCAAAAACGCATTTTTGTTATTTCTTAGGGCAAGTTAGAAAAATGGGCCTTCGGGAAAAATCCCCCTAAATTACGCTTAAAAATGGGTAGGGGTTTCGAGGCTTGAGCGTTACAACCAGTTAGAGGTGAAAGTGGTGTATTTACACATGCTTTTAGTACATGAGACAGGTGTTTACAGTTCTTTACATGCATGGTAAATGTTCTACCTATACGTGCTTTACAAATGATACAGTAATTAATAAAAAAATAAACATTTAATGCTTTACATTAAATAGTTATGATATCTATATCATAAGTTTGTTTTACAAGAATATCTCGTGCACAACATGATATACCTGTTGCTTCTGATGAGAGAACGGTATCTGTGCTTAAAAGGTTAAAAGCAGATCATCGTGTATTAACATACTAACTTTCAGTATAGAAGACGGTGACTTACAATTCTTTAGTACGGATATATTTGCTACTTAACACACTTAATGTGCCATGCATTTGATACTACTTACAGTACTGTCTAAAAAAAAATGTAATGTTTAACACAAAAGACTTAAAATGATCTGCCGGGGAAAGCTATAGTTGCACATGCATGAAAGGCCACGAGGAGAGAGCATTTCTTTACATCTTAAAAGCTGCCCATCATGCAAGTAATGTTCTTAGTGCTATACAAAAGAAACAGTAATAATGCTTTATATGGATTATACTGCCTTAAAAGAGAGAAAGAGTAACTTAGAATCCTTCACAGCTTGAATGCTGCTCGTAATGCTTTAGAAGAACCTCCAATATTCCTATGAAGGAAAAATCCACCCTCACTTTCAAAATTGGAGAAGCAGGTCATTGAAGTCTGAGGGAAATTCGATCAAGGATAGGGAAGTCATGCATGCTTGTAAAACTTGAATTAGATGGAGCAACAACTCGACGTGCCTTTGTAGCCTAGGGGGGGGGGGGGGGGGTTACTCACATATTAAGACATTCGGGGTGTGCTACTATAATGGGTCACTTTTTCACACACAAAATCCCTAAGTTTGGGTCCCATTTTCAACAGAAATACTATCAAAAACGCTTTTTTTTTTTTTTTTTTTTCTTAGGGCAATTTAGAAAAAAATGGGCCTTCGGAAAAAACCCTCCCAAACGACCCTTAAAAATGGGTAGGGGTTTCGAAGACTTGAGCGGCACACCCCCGTCTAAACCAAATCTGAGTACCCCACCCCCGGGCTTTGTATATAGCACCTATCTATTATATTTTTCCCCGTAATATCGTACTTTTTTGTTTTAAAAAAAAAATCAATTTCAGAACAAAATGTTTAATTGAATCTATGCCCTAATAGTCATTGAACACATAAAATACAGCTTTCTTTAGTAAAGAGAATCGATTTCTTCATCATCAACAATGAAAATGGAAATTTATAAAATTGTCACTACAAATCAAATTTGAGAGGTGCTCCAAAAGGACGTCACAACATTGCAATTTTGTGTTTAATCGATGACAAGGTAGTATTCTAGAATGAGTTACCTTATTATTCATTGTCGGATTTTTCTCGAACTTCCACCAAATTGTTTCACTCATTTCAAGCTTTTCATAAAACCACCTACTTCTGCAATCTGAGTTTATCAAAGAGTTCAGCTTCATGAAAATTAGTGAACAGTTACATCTAGTTAAAGGTGAAGGTGGTGTAGTTGGTTTATTTACAGCACGTGCGAGATCGTAATACAAAGTGAAAAAACAACAAAAGCCAATAACATGAGTGATATCATTATATTTGTCCGGGCTAAAACAAAAGTACATGCATTGGGTTATTGTGTCAGTAACTATATACAATAAAGCAACGTGTAACCACCCCTTTGTAACCTTGCAAGACACTAATGAATAAACGAGCGGAATTCATAGAAAGTCATCACAATCTATGTCAAGTATCACATTTTGTGTATTTTCTTCTGACTGTTTGGAGTGCAATAAAGTACCATGTATTTTTATATATGTTATTCCACGCGAAACTAAGGATCAATTGCAAAATGATGTGACACAACAATTCTTTCACATGTCCACACTATGCACTTGCCGTTGTCCTCTGCACTTCAACCGGCGTATCATCTTCAGCAGTTTAAGGCGCATATCACTCTGCATTGTTGCGTACACGATAGGATTCATACAGCTGCCCATCCAGTAGATGATTGTACAAGAGGTGTAGGCGTCGGGTGGAAACGCTGTACTTGCAAAGGCGATAGTCAGCAAGCAGATAGGACCGTAGCATACAAAGAAGAGCACAAACATGATGGCGCAGATCTTCGTTAAGAGGATCTCCTGATGCGAGATCGCCCCGCGTTTCTTACGACCGCGGCGTTTACGACCGTTTCGAGGAACTTGGATCGCCCCTGGTGCTGTCGAACAGGACGGCTCAGTAACAGGATATTCAGTCTTATCGTCGGCATACATGGACGTTGGATCGGCAACCGTCGACTGCCCTTCGGGGCACGTTGCGTCAACATTCGGATCAACGCTCGATTTGTGTTCGATAACTCCCCGCTCAGATCGGACCTTGCGCGCACTTGATTTCACCGTGAAGATAATGCGCCCGTAACTGAACAGCGCAATGCAAAATGGCGTCAGTAACCCGCTTAGCAGTAGAGCATCGTAAGCTCTTCCAGATTTCAAAGAATTTTTCGCGAGAATGCATCTGCCGTAGGATGGAATGAACAACGACTTGGTCCATCCTGTAAAGGTGATGAGTAATTGTAGTCCAAACGGCACCACCCAGGACACGAAAATTAAGATAAAAACACATTGTTTACTTCGCAGACATGCTTTTGAACGTTTAACTACACAGAAGTAGCGATACAGTCCTAATAATGCAATGTTATTTACCGTCACTCCGACAAGCATGAATGACAGTCTAGCCGTGAGATGGCAGTACCACAGTGCGTATCGCCAGGTATGCGTCAGGAACGAGTCGATGATGAAGGGCACAACGAAAAATAGGAATAGAAAACTGGAGAGGGCTAAGCTGACGACGATGGCGTTTGTGCGGGTTCGTAAACTTGGTGTCAGCAAAATGCACAAGAAAACCATCGCGTTGCAAATGATACCAATGAACACACAAGGTACAGCGATACCGACCAAAATTGTGACGAGAAGTGAAGCCATCTTTCATGCAATTCTAGGAGTTCACATCGATTTCTATGACACAATAATTAAAAGTAATGCTAGCGTATTTGGAATGTATCGTGAACTTGTTGAAGGTGTATTTTCACCAATTTTAGTTGAACACAATGTTGATTAGGATGGTAGGATGAGTTCTTCTACATTTTTAATAGGCCAATGATCCAATAGTGGGGTAAGACCCATCGCACTGTGTAACTTCAGTTCTATCACCAGTCCCTGATCTAAAGTAGATGTAGAACTATCGATTCAATACGGTTTGATTTAAAACCTTGATCTAACCTTGAAATCTCTCTTGATTACTTCAATATCATTGAATGACCTCTGTTTGGTCTATCATTGTTGTCTCTCATCGCTGTTGTCCCGTATCCAATCCAATCCAAAAGACCTTTTCCGTGCGGTTACAAAGCGCATCAATCTAGAAATGTAACTCGACGCATCGGCTAGAGTCACTTCAGATATGTTGGTCAGTGAACACCAGTTGCTCGATTTAATTACCTGATGTGAACGCGCCTACCTGAAGAAGAAAAGAAAAAGTATCGATCTTAGGCATGTTCTAGACGCTAGATAAACAGATCTGTAGTTTGTAGATGAAGCATGAAAATGCACGAAAATTCTCTTTACTTTCACGTAAATTGATTTCTAGGAGCACCCTTTTGTAAATAACGCATCATGTGTCGTTTCTCACATCAAATTATGATCGCCCATTGTGTACAGAATCAACATCGGGGACTGAACATAATTATAATCGTTGGTAGTAATATTTGTCAAACACGCGTAGTGTAAAGAAATCGCATGTTTAAGCAAATAATCTTTTGAAGCATATGGCTTTTCGTTCTAGGACTAATTACACGAACTTGATTAGTTAGGTATTCCTTGCTTAGGTTATCCACAAAAGGAGGTGATAGGATATTCTTTTTCACTGGCAGCTAAACACGACTTGATCAAAAGAGTGTAAATTGGTATAGCCATTGATATGGTCATGATCGGATTTGACAATGGCTTACATCTATTTACAAATACGAAATGTTCATAATATATCTGTTTATAAGGTTCCAGACATTACATGCTACTGAGAAAATCGCTTTAATTCCATAGATGCAACTGAAAGATGACTGACTACATATTTTAAAGCGATTAGCATGAAGGCTACCTTGCATTTGACATGTCTTTCGCAACAATTGTTCGCTCCTTGAAAAGGCTTCTAAAATATTACTTTGTGCTTCTAATGACAGCTAAGAAAAACCGGTTAAGTAGCGATACATTCAACAGAAAAGGTAAAAAGGTCAAAGGTATTTTAAGTGGCTCTGTTCATAAAATGAAAAATTGGACCGAACATTATTCATTCTCTTAATTGCTTTTTGATCGACAGTATCGATGCTCACAATGACGGCTAATTTGAAGCTATATTGACAATGCCCTTTTTACGTGACAAAATGGCAAAAGTCATCAGTATTCTGTTTCTTGATAGACGCTAAAAATACCGGTTTATGACACAATTCTCAGGTAAGTTGAAAACCTCTCTATCGATTAAATTAATTGACTTTAAAAGGTGATATCATACCTACATCGCATATTATTATCTCTTTGTTGTTGTTCACTTCAGAAGAGCGCAGCAGTTGGTAAATTAAATTATAGAAGATACCAAAAGATTTCCAGATTACTCTGCTTGAGTTTTGGCGGCGTATGTGTAATCAGATTCTCACGTTGCATCGAGTTAAGTGAGACGCTGGGGATTGTTAAATGATACAGTACCTCAACACTTCTCACGTTAAGGGATCTTTTTCAAACGTTCAGTGTAAATGATTCTTAGAAACTCTACTTGTCACAGGCTCCGTTGAAGGTCCACTTGTTGATCCACTAAAATGCTAACTTATGTTCAGGTATTTCGCAGACGAATCGTAGATAATACATTAATAGGACAATTTAAAAAGGATCGAAAGTCAAAGTCAAAGTCTAAAGTCAAACATCATCGTATCAATATGCTTACAGATGGAAATAAATCGGAAAATGTCTTCGGGAGTTTGCTAATAGAATCATGAGATAATGGGATCATAATAGGAAAATCGATTCCATGCCAACTTTAGTGATCACACATCTGAATTTATAGTTGATATCTCAGGGGGTTTACTGTAAAGAAGACTTGACACAAATTAATTGGCTTCCAAACACTCCGACTATGAGGAATTTGAGAAACGTCGATGATTCCACAGGTTG